>PVJH01030413.1:0-24839 GCA_004026705.1 Nesogale talazaci
TCTTTGACAGACCCCTACTGGTGAATCACAGCGTAGACCATTGGGCTTTTAAAATAAAGTCCTGCCATCCTCTGCAGACAACTACTTTCCCTTTGAAAAACAGCTGCTGGCATGTTACTGGGCCTTGGTAGAGATAGAACATGGGCCACCAAGTCACCATGAGGTCTGAACTACCCATCATGAACTGGGTATTGTCTGACATACACAGTCATAAAAGTTGACATGCACAGCAACACTCCATTTTTAAACAGAAGTGCTATATACAAGATTGGGCCAGAGCAGTAAGAGTAAGCTGCAAGAAGAAATGGCCCAAATGTCCACAGTCCCCACTCCTGTCACATTACCTCTCCCTCCCAGTCTGCACTTATGGTCTCCTGGAGAGTTCCCCATGATAATTTAACTAAAGATAAGAAAAGTCATGCTTGGTTTATGGATGGCTCTGCATGATACACAGGTTCCACTTTCAAATGGACAACAGCAGCACCAGAACCCCTTTCTGGGATCTCCCTAAAGGACAGTAGTGAAGGGAAATCCTTCCAATGGGCTGAACTTCCAGCAGTGCACCTGGCCGTTCAGTTCGCCTGCAAGGAAAAAAAGCGAAGTGTGAGACTGTATACTGATTCATGTGTTGTGGCTAATGGCTTGGTTGGATGGTCAGGGACTTAGAAGGAACATGACTGGAAAATTAGTGACAAGGAGGTATGGGGGAAAAGTATGTTGATGGACCACTCTGAATGGGGCAAGAAAGTAAAGGTAATTGTGTTTCATGTGAAATCTCACCAAAGGGTCACCTCTGAAGAGGAGGACTTTAATATTCAAGTAGATAAGATGACACACTGTCCTCTGCCACTCCTGTTATTGCCCAATGGGTACGTGATCAAAGTGGACATGGTGGCAGGGATGGAGGTTATACATGGCACAGTAACATGGACTTCCACTCCCCAAGGCTGAGTTGGCCACCACCATTGCTGAGTGCCCTGTTTGCCAGCACCACAAGCCAATATAAGTCCAAGATATGGGACCATTCCTTAGGGAGATCAACCAGTGAACTGATGGCAGGTTGATTACATAGGACCATTTCCATCATGGAGGGAGCATCATTTTGTTCTTACTTTAATAGATAACTGGATATGGATTTGCCTTCCCTGCACACAGTGCTTCTGCTCAAACTACCACTCATAAACTTACAGAATGCCTCATCCACCAGCATGGTATCCCACATAGCATTGCTTCAGATCAAGGAACTCACTTCACAGAAAATCCAGTGCAACAATGGACCCATGCCAATGGAATCCACTGGTTGTATCATGTTCCTCATCATCCTAAAGCAGCTGGCTTGATAGAACGATGGAATGGACTCCTAAAGGCATAATTATGGTGCCAACTAGGTGGCAACAACTTGCAGGGCTGGGACAATGTTCTCCAGGAAGCTGTATACACTCTAAACCAGTGGCCAGTATATGGTGCTGTGTCTCCAACAGCCAGAATTCATGAATCCAGGAACCAAGGGATGGAAACTGGAGTGTCACCACTCACTATTACTTCTAGTGATTCACTTGCAGCATTTTTGCTTCCTGTCCCAGCAAACCTATGTGCTTCAGGCATGGAGGTCCTGGTCCTGGTCCTGAAGAAAGGAACTCTCCCACCTGGAAACACAGCACAGACTCTACTGAACTGGCAGCTGAGAATGCCCCCCTGGACACTTCTCATGCCTTTGGTTCAACAGGTCAGAAAAGGTGTCACTGTACTGAGAGGTGTGATTGATCCTGATTACCAAGGAGAAATTGGACTGGTGCTACATAACGCAGGTAAAGAAGAATATGTCTGGAATCCAGGAGATCTTATAGACCAACTCTTGGTGCTAACATGCCCTGTGATTAAAGTAAATGGTAAATTACATCAACTCAATCCTGACAGGACATGTAATGACCCAGAATCCTCAGGAATGAAGATCTGGGTCACTTCAGGGAAAAAAAAACTCAGCCAGCTAAGGTGCTTGCTGAGGGCAAAGGTAATACAGAAGGTATAGTAGAAGAAGGTAGTTTTACCTATTCGCTGTGACCACCTGATCAATGGCAAATGCAAGCTTTGTGATTACTAGTATATTTTCTTTATATGTGCTTATTGAATAGCTTTTATTTGTTCATGTATATCAGATACAATTGGACTGAGTGTGTTCCCATTTGTGTATTCTCATTTATATATATGATAGATGTTTCATGTTAAGTATAAGTTTGATTTCATTAATGTCTGGAAACTATATAAGGCTAGAGAATTGTGTACATGTGCCAAGTTTGCAAGGGTTAGTTCATGACAGGTAGGTTTGTTGTGACAGCATGGCCAATAAACACATGTGCGATTAAATGAAAGGTGGAGATATAAATGGCTTGGCGAAACTCGTCTTTCTCTCTCTTGTTCTTGGATCTTCAGACCAGTGTGCAGCCAGCTGTCTTCCTTGTTCTGTGCCTCCATATGCAAGCTACACTACCCATAGAATACCTAATCCATGGACTGTGTTTCTGTAAGTTGAGGTTTCTTCAAGCCCTGCTTTGCCATGCCACTGGAATATACATCTATTGAGCTGGGGACTGTTGGACTCTGTCATCTGGCTGACTGTTGGTGACTTGCCTTGTTGTTTGCTGGCTGTGGCCAGATAGCCTGACTTGCTCTACAGAGGACAACCTAGAGGCCATCAACACTTGAAGGACTTCCAATGTATTAGCTGTCTCATGGAAGTGAGTTGCACTGAGCCATTCGTACTGCTTTATAGATTAACTGTTTATTTCTTATGTTAGATATCTATCTATACATATAAATATATAGAGAACTATTAGTGTCCTGGTTTTGTTTCTCTAGAGAACCCTTTCTAATACAGGAGGGGGGAGCAAGCATTAAATAACTAATGGAAAGTTGTACATTATGTTGTACATATTGTACATTATGTGGGTGAGCACTGACTGGCTCATCTCTTCCAGTGACCCCTCTGTAAAAGAATATGCTATTGTCTACAGATGGGTTTTGGGTCTCTAATCCACACTCCCCACTACCACCACTCCATTCACATTGATATGACTTTTTGCTCTGGGTCTTTGATACTTGATACCTGATCCCATTGACACCTCATGATCACACAGACTGGTGTGTTCCTTTCTTGTTGGCTTTGTTATTTCTCAGCTACATAGCTGCTTATTTATTGTCAAGCCTTTAAGACCCCAGTTACTATATCTTTGGATAGCTGGGCACTATCAGTTTTCTTCAACTCAAACTCTTTATAGGAGTTAAAAACCTCATGTTTCTCCTTGTTTAGAACTGCTGACCTTGTGGGTCACAGCCCAATGTTCATAAGAAGAAGCTAAGTCATTCCATATTTGGAAACGCATCCAGTGCATCAAGTATGCTGGCTTGGGTTATCCATATACTCCTATAGTAGAATTCTACCAGCAATGAAAATTAATAACTTACAGGAATACACATCAACATCGCTGAATCTCAAAACTATAGTACAGAAGGAAATATTCAGACATGATATCTACCGCATAGATTGAATATCTTTGAAAATTCAAAGCCTACCAAACATATTACTATCTTGCTTAGGAATATACAAAAGTCAAACTGTAACTGAAAGCGAAGCAGTCAGAGCCCATATCCTGAGCAGTGACTCCTCTTTAGGGAGGAGGGACTCACAGCTTACACAAAAGAGAATAGATGGTGCATGGCCACAAGTCTTCACTGAAGTCTTGGCCCTTGGCACTCAAACAAGAGGATGGCAAGGGATCAAACAGTGGTGTGTGACAGCGTGATGGGATCTGAAGTTTGGGAGGAGATGAGTCTTGTCATCATGCCTCCTTTGCCCAGCAATGCTGACTACATTTTTTCAGTTTCATTTCCTTTGTGTCCTAGATTTCAGTTCCCATCTCCTGACCAGACTAGAGTGGATCTGGTTCAGACGGCAGCAGGCAATAGAGGGTGGGCTAAAAATAAAGACCAGAGCCGTATGGGGAGCTCTGATGAGAAAGGATACAATTAATAATCTTCACTCAACAGGAAGCCAAGGTGTAAGTGATTCATCTCTAAATTTGCAATCCTGACTCTATGCGCATTTCAAACAATTTATGGGGCTTGCTAATGAGAATACAAACCAACTTTGATATTCAGAAGAGTTAGCCTCATTAAAAACTAATCACAATTTCTGCTTACCACCCCCAACCCTACCCTGCTTTCACTTGCAGATGTTGCTGCTTTTTTAAAAGTTGATTGAGCGGGAAGATGGAACTGCAAAATTCTCAGATGTTAGAAGTTTTTCCAGGAGATGACACTGTCAGCAACAGTACTGGAGAAAGACATAAATGTTGAGAGCAGAAGCCAAAATGATACCTACTACATAGTCCTGCTTCTATCTCACTGTAAATTTTCTTTCGATTCTTTATCCATTCACCTCATCTTTCCTTAGACAATAACCTAGGTACCATGTGAAGCACTGGAGGATAGAAAGGTAAATGTGGGCCTGGCCTTTGAAAGAGCTCCTTGTTAGAAAGGGATACAGACAAAGGAATATGTGATTATAAGCAATACTTAGAAGAGGTGCTGTGGCCAAAGAAGCAAGAAGACTAACTCACAGCAGGATTCCAGGGCCACCAGGCACACAGTGTGTCCTGTTCACATAGAATAAATCCTGAGTGGTTCCCTCTGGGGAGGTCTGTTCAGAGTGCTGAGGGTGCTTGCTGCTAGAACACATGGTTGATGGTGAGGAGACCAGAAGCAGCTCCTGTGGAAGATGGTACTGCAGGTTTTGATTCTGTAGACTAAATAGGAATCATCCATGTGAGGATCAGAAAAGAGGGAGATAAATGCACCAGAGAGAGAGAGAGAGAGAGAGAGAGAGAGAGAGAGATTTGTTTTTCATGAAATAAGGCTTTTTTTTTCAACTTGAATCATTAAATTGCAAGTATATTTACTATTCCTTGTCTACTCCTTTCACTCCTGAGAAAATTTTAGATTTAGTAACCTACAAGCTCCACACTGAAGAGAGGGAAGCTTCCCAAAGTCTGACTTCATGTTTGCAACTATTCTAGGGAATCTAGACTTTTGAGAACATAAGAGGGAACAGATATAAAGGATAATACAAAATAGCTTTCAGTATCTGAGTGCCAATGCTCTACCAGGCCCCAGACAGGGAACTTTATAAATAACATCTCAATCAATCCTTACAAAGATGCTCCATGGTATGTCCTCGAAATATTGCAAACAGGACTGAAAGCAATCAATTTGTCAACACAGCATCACAAAGATAGAGTAGGTAGTGCCGTCAGTCTGGCCACAACACTTTTATTCTTGATGAGAGGAAACAAAAAAAGTAGTGACGCTTTAAAAAAGCAGTAGAGCGCTCTCTGCTTCAGATCTCTCTGGTGGCAAATTGCCGGGGGCATCTCAACCACCTGCGTACTTCCCATAATCACCGCAGAGCCCAAGGATGTTGTAAAAGAGGAGGATGATTTCTGAACTACTACCCTTTTAGATGGTCACTTATCTCAAGTGAGCCACATTTCTGAGAAGCACTTTTTTTTTGCATCACTGCCCTCTGGTGGGAGTAGGAGGCCCAGCCTTGCTCCTGGAGAGCTGCTGCTGGATTTGAACCAGCAGCCCAGTGGGCTTCAGTCCCGCACACAACCACTACGTCACCGGGGCATAGTCCATCTGAGAAGCATTTCTAACGTGTCCCTACAAATCACTTGTAACTTCCAAAGAAGCCACCACACAGGGATGCTGGCTTCAATAAAATGATTTAAAGATATGGTATGGTGGAGAATTGTATGACTAGTGAGAGCTACACAAGTAGGCCCCACTTTCTGCAATATATAAAAGACTTCCAAAAGGAACCCAGGTAGTGTGTGGGTTAGGTGTTGGGCTGAAATAGAAGGTCAGTAGCTCAAACTCACCAGTCACTCAATGAGAGAAAGATGAGGCTTTCCACTCCCATGACAGTTTACAGTCTTATCTGTGCTCCAGTGTTCATCGTGACACAGTTCACAATTTCAAGGAGTTGAAAACAACCCAAATTTCCATCAACAGATGAACGGATCAACAAACTATGGTCCACACAATATATGCTGCAGTATTAGCCGACCCGAGTATCAGCCAAGGCACCTAATTTTACCACAAAAGCTGCATTAAAAATGTGTAGAAAAACTCAGCTTGTACACAAGTGCATATGGTACATGCAATGGAGTATTACTCATTGCTAAAAAGCAGTGATGAATGCATGAAGCACTTCTCTGCATGGGAAGAACTGGAGGAAACTATGCTAAGCAAAGTAAGTGAAGCACAAAAGGACAAGTACAACATTAGTCTGCTGAGGGAAGCTTAAAAATGCAAAAGGGGATAGGGAAAACGCTACTATGTACATGTATTCCTGGAGCGAGGCCCAGGTAGTATGGCAGGAGCCAGACCCAATCCAGGGATACATATGGTAGCCAACTAAAAAGGAAAAGAAAAGAAAAAGAAAGATGGGTAATGGGGGACTAGGGTACTAACCCACCCAAGGGGAGGGTATTGTTTATATCTCTACATGAGAGGGAGAGCAGGACCAGACTTTAACCTGGTGCATCAAGACATGAATATAACATACTGGCATGAAGGAGGGAACCAACAGAGAGTTCTGCTGAGCCAACCCCAATCCCAACTATGTGGACATCTCTCTGTCTCCCCCTCCCAGAAGAATACAATTCAAAGGACAGGACTAAGCTACAGCTCAAGAAGAGGGACATGTCTGATCAGAATACACAGGAGCAAACAAAGAGAGAAAGAGAGTGGAACACATCCTGGCCCACCAAGCCCTGAGGACGATATTCCTGATCAGAGCAACCAATCCACAGAGAGGACCATAGGGCCAGCCCCATCATGAGACACAACGTCCCTCACTGACCAAAAGCACTTCAAGGGATAAAAATAGAGACATAGTGTAGAAATTTCACCTGATCTGACCCCACCACACCAGGGAAAACACTAATGGCATGCAACAGAGGAGCAAGGGAAGCAAAGCAATGAAGTCCAGAGGAAATACCAAAAATAGACTTTGGGGCCAGGACTCCATCACACTCGAGTGGAAAAACACTCCTAAAGGTTAACAAACAGACCTTGAACTATCTACAGGTGCTTTGTGTGCTCGGTTTGTTGTTGTTTTGTTTTGCTCTTTGGTTTGGGATGTGTGTATGTGTGTTTATGATTGTCTGCATGTCTACTAGACAAGATAGGTGGAATAAATAATCCAGAGAAGAAAACAAGACCAACAGTTCTAGGGGACATGGGAGAGGGGGAAACAAGGGAAAGGAAATGGGTGTTAACAAACCCAGGGACAAGGGAAAAACAGATGGTCTAGAATCAATGGGGAGGATGGCATACAATACCCAGTGGAGCTTGATCATGGGCAATGTAACCGAGAAGAATTACTGAAACCCAAATGAAGGCCAAACATGATAGTGGAACAAGAGAAAAGTGAAAAGAAATAGAGTAAAGAAATGGGAGACAAAAGGCACGCATAGAGGTCTAAATACAGGCATATACATACATAAATATACTTATATATAACAATAGAGAAATAGATCTATGTACATATAATTTATAAATTATCAAAGGTTCGTGAGGGAGGGAGAGTGAAGGAAGGAAGAAAAAAATGAGGAGCTGATACCAAGAGCTCAAATAGAAAGAATGGTTTGAAAACGATGGCAACAAATGTACAGATGTGCTTGGCACAATGAATGTATGTATGGATTGTGATACGAGTTGTATGAGCCCCCAATAAAATGATTTTTAAAAAATTTAGTCTTGGAAACTCTAAATAGAATCACCATGAGTTATAATGAACACAACAGTAGTGGTGGTGGTGGGTGCTGTATGTTTTTCAAAAAGTTTATGTAGGAGCAGGAGGAAAGTAAAAGGAAACAAATGAAAGATCTAGGAAGCAAAGATGTGGATAGAATATATCAATGTACTTCTGTAGATATATCAACTCATTAAAATAAAGGTATTGGCCATACATATATTTATATGTCAAGATATTGAAGAAGTGAATGGACTTTGGGCCACTGCTCAAGTCTATCAACACAAGAACACTTTGTTCTAACAACCTACCATTCTGTGATGCTTACTCTCCTAACACAATCGCTGAAGACAAAATGGGTGCATAAGCAAATGTGGTGAAGAAACCTGATAGTGGCCAGGTATAAAAAGTTATATTGTCTGAGGTCCTAAAGACTTGAAGTTAAACAATTGGCCATGTAGCAAGGAAGCAATAAGCCCAAATGGAAGAAGCACCCAAGTCTGTGTGATCATGAGGTGTTGACAGAATTCAGTAACAGACACCAGAAGACACAAAACAAAACAAAGAAAACATTAGTTGAGAAATGGAGAGGTGTCAGAGCAGAGACTCCCAAACCCATCTGTAGACATTCCCTCACAGAAGGATCATAATGAAAGGATGAGTCACCCAGATTGCAGTATAACATCAATGAAATTCAATATTCCTCTCTTTCATTGAGGCCTCCTCACCCCACGCCCCAACTATCATGACCCCAGTCTTGCCTTTCAGTTCTGGCTAGACTGGCGCATGTACACTGGTACAGATAAGAGCTCATGATACATGAAATACAAGTCATATAAATCCCACAGGAACCAGAATACCAGAAGCAATACCAGAAGAGAAGGTGGAAGGTGGAGAGAAAGAAGGGGCATCCAATTGCAATGATGGACACATAACCCACACCCACCCCAGAGGGATGAACAACAGAAACATGGGTGAAGGGAGACACGGTCAGTTTGAGATATGAAAACAATAAAGATCTGCCATTTATCTAGGAGGTCTGGTGGGGGTAGGGAAAGAGGAGCTGATACCACGGGCTCAAATAGAAAGTAAATGCTTCGAAAAGGATGATGGCAACATATGTGCAAATATGCTTGATACGATTAATGTGTGTAATAAGAGCTGTAAGAGTCCCCAATAAGATTATTTTTTAACAGTCTATGTAAAAATTACATTATCTTTTCATTCCACTTTTCTCACAATCTTAAATCCCTTTGCACAACAAGAGAAGGCTGGAAGGGGACATGTCCAACAACACAAACAAAAAATGGATGACCATAATATCCACTGACATGAACAATAGCCCTCACTTTCTCTTTTAAAACTTCTGAATAACTGGGGACCTAAGTGGAGAGAGGATGTTTTGAGAGTGATGACAACAAGTGTGCAAATATGGTCTGCATACAATTGGTGTATGCATTGATCATAATGGGAGTTGTAAGAGTCCTCAATAAAATGATTTTTATAAAAAAGGAGGGGGAAAAAGGAGCTTATACCGGGGGCTCAAGTAGAAAATATTTGGAAATGAAGATGGCAACATGTGTATAAATATGCTTGAGAAAAATGATATATTGAATGTTGTAAGAACTGTAAGAGCCCCAATAACATTATTGCGGGGGGAAAAAAAACTTCTGAATAGTTGCTTAGAAAAGTATTTCTGAAAAAAATATATATATAAAAGAAAAGCATTTCTGAACCACAAACTTGCGAAAAACTGAAATTCTCTTATATTCCAAATCTCCATAAATGGCAGTAGTATGTGCCCAACTGCCTACATCAGAAACGTGGAGTCAACTCAGATTTTTTTCATCTCCCCTACCTGCAAACCCAAATACTGAAAATATGAATTCCCAATTTTCCTAGATAAATTGATTACTCTTCACCATTGTTCTCACTGCCATAAATTATTAAAATAATTACATGGATTATTTAACATAACTCCAACAGGTCTCTCTGCCCTGAGTCTTATCCTACTCAAATTTCAAAATCATTAAACCATTAAATTAATTTCCTATTCTAGTTGGTAGGAGCCCTGCTAGCGTAGTGGGTTTCCCATTTGACTACTAACTTCAAAGTCAGGAGCTGGAAAGAAGCCACTCCAAGGAGTAACATGAGGCTTTCCACTCCTGTGACAAAATGTCCAAGTCTCAGCACCCAAAGGGGCAGTTGTACCCTATCCTTTGTGTCTCTGTGGGTCAAAACTGACTCAATGGCAGTGAGTTTTGTTTTTTGTGTTTCCTAATTGGTAAACCTCCATTATTTACTTTGAGAATTTTTCATCAGTGAGTTTACTAAATAAAACCTAAGTTCCTTAAAGCCTATCATGATCTGGCCCTCACTTGCCTTTCTAGCTTTATCTCCTGCCACTCAGCCATATTTATATCAAGCTTAGACTGCTACTGTTCACTAAACATCCCATGACTTTTCCCTATCAGAGTTAGCAGAGCCTTGGCCGGCCAGAAAATACTTATGCTCTGCCATCATTTCCCAAGCCTCCCTTATTCTTTAATCGTGCACACCTTTGCCACCCACACTTTTTAATGTAAGCTGATGGGTCCTCCTTTTCCTGGATGTCTGTGGTAGTGGGTCCATCTTTCTATTAGGTCACATTTCAAATCCACTATAATATATATCTACTTAAATACTTGTCCTCTCCATTAGTATATGATCTCCTTAAGAGAGTATATTTTTAAGGGTGGTGGTGGGGTAAAAGGAAGATGATGTCAAGGTGTCTGTATACAAAAAGATTGTTTTGAAACTGATTGTGGTAAAAATCGAACAATTCCACTTGATGTGACTAAAATACGGAATGATGCAAAATCTTTATGAAATCCTAACTTAAAAAATAAAAGATTGTATTTGATGGCATTTTTTACTTTACACATCTTGGTATCCTCAGCTTAAATGCCAAAATATAGCACACTTTCCACTTAGTAAATACCCAATAAATGGTCATAACAGACTATTTTTAGCTTCTTCAAACTAAGCTCCTTGTGGAAAATAATGTTGCCTATTTGATTTACAAAATGCCTAGAACAGTACCAGGTATACAGGAGACACTAACACAGATTTGTCAAATAGGAACACCTTCTAAATTAAACTCAATCATCTCAATCTGAATTATCTTCTCAATTATTCTCATGCTAATGGCTTCAGCAAATTAGAAAAGTTATCCTGGTCACAGACTAATCTACTTTTTTCTTGAGTAAATGATGAATATGTTTTACATTTTATGCATTCATTTGGCTGAATCAGAGCATCCTGTGTCAACACTTATCCCTGATCCTTTTGTGGTGAACTATGGGAAATAGGCTGAGTGAATCTATCCAGCTAGGTCAAATCTGCCCAGGAGAGATGGAGTGCATGTAGCTTATAATTAACCTATACACATCTCAGGAAGGCACTCATATTCTCCGAGGAGATTATCGTCCTGATGATCAGATAAAGGATGAAGGCAGCAGGAATCAGTGAGAGGAAAGTCACTACAGAAGAAAAGAATTCCATGTGTGTAAATTAAAATGAAAATGCAGCCAGAGCTAATTGATGTTCATTAAGGCTACGAAAGGTGGGGCTTTAACTAGAACCCCAAACCAAGGCTTCCCTTAAGCCCCAAACACACCGGCACCACTTGGGGTGCAAGAAGCACCTGGAAGGTGAAGAGCTCTTTACATGGAGTCTCTATCAGAGTCCTGGGCATCCAATCCAGAGTCCTGGATTGATTGGATCTTCTGTCTTGAGGCCCAAGGTCAACTCTCCCTAAAAAACAAATATGATTTATTCAGCGTGATCCTGAATCCTATCTCTTGGATATGGTTTTAAAGCATAAGTATTGTAGGTGAAGAGAAAAAGCAGGAGCTTTGCAATCATCAAATCTGAACTTCAAACCCATTCAAAGTGGGTGACTTTGGGCAAGCACCTTCATGCCTTTGAGCTTCTGTTTCTTTCTCTCTTTTTAATCATTTTATAGGGGTTCATACAACTCTCACAATCCATACATACATCCAAGCACATTTGTACATTTGTTGCCCTAATCATTCTCAAAACATTTGATTTCTCCTTAAGCCCTTGGTATCAGCTCCTCATTTTTCCCCTCCCTCCCCGCTCCCCAAAGCTTCAGTTTCTTAATCCTTTAAAACAGATTTAATGCTGTCTTCACTGTAGGGTAGCTTTCAGAAGAAAGGCAAGGCTTTCTGCTTTCCTAGAGAGCTAGTCTTAGAAATGCAGAGGAGCAGGTCGACCCTGTTGTTTAGGGTTGCCATAGATCGGGGGTGACTGGATAGGAAGAAATCTGATTTGTGAGCCAGCTACTTTGTGTGCTAAATGAGATAAACAACATGAACTAGTATTAACATCATTATCAATCACTGCCTCTACCTGTCTCCGTCCTGAGGCAGTTACCACTCCCCACTTAGCTTCAGTTCCAAGGACTCAAACCTATGTTCCCAGATCCCCCTGGAATTGTTATTGAGTGCCACCAAGATGATTCCAACACATTGTGAACCTCTAGGTCAGAGGAAAAGCATTGTTGCTTTTGTTAGGTGCCTTCAAATTGCTCCCAAATCAGAGTGAATGAAGGGAATGAAACACTGCCCAATCCTGTGCCATCCTCCCAACTGTTTTTACATTTGGGACCAGTCACTGCATCCATCGATCTCCTTGAGAGCCCTTGTCTTTTTGTTTGACATGTCCAAAGTCCATCAGACAATGTCTCCTTTCAAAGGAACATTCTAGCTGTACTTCCAAGACCAATATTTCTTTTTCTGGTTGTCTGTGGCACTTCCAACATTCTTCACGAGCACCATAGTTCAAACGTATCAATTCTTCTGTGGGATTTCCTATATGAAAGCCAAAACAAACAAAAACAATCCACAAGGATCCTTAGAGTCCAGCTCACAAAGTGCCATGAGGGGTGGGGTAGGGACAGGGAGAGGGGGGGAGGAGAAGCTGATCCCAAGTGCTCAATACAAAGTAAATGTCTAGAAAATAATGATGGAATATATGTATGAATATGTTGAATGTATGGATTGTAAAAAGAGTTATAAGAGCCCCTGATAAAATGATTATTTAAAAAAGAGAAAGAGCTTTATATAAAGTCCAGATCAAGTCCATAAGTCCGATATTCGCCCATATGTTCAATACCAGTCTATAAATTGCTCTTCAGATTCATGCAGCCATGCAATGATGCCAAATACAGAAAGATCACAGGCCAGTGGATGGAAAGTTTTGTGGTTCCAGTGGTGGTGGAAGTATCTCAGTGTGGGCCTGGGTCACCATGTGACTTCACCAGCTTCAGGATGCTGGCTGCATTAATGCAGCTCCACATGGCTTGTCAGCAGGAAGACAGAGCAGAGAGTTGTGTGTACCTGGCCTCCAGAGAGCTAGTTTTCTCCATGGCATCTCCAAATGAGGCCATCAAGTTGCGACCTGATTGAGAGGCTAGACTCTGCCCCTTCAGAAGTTGACACCAGATTATGTAACTACCACACTGCTTATCCATTGAAATTGTGTCTGGGGGTTTAAGGCTTGAATTCAAACAAGCAACCATTTAGGTGAGGCATCAATTAAATCCACATCAAAGAACCACACCAGCCTGTGTGAGCCAAATGTGACCTTAACAAAATGCAAATATAATGAAAAGTAAAGTATCAGAGCTTAAATTGTGAGCACCCAATTTATAGATGGTTATGGAGGACAAGGGGAGTCCCAAAATCTAGCTGCAGATATCTCATCAGCTTAAGCCTCTGGCCAATCCCCTCTAGCCACAGGCAAGGGATTCAGATTTGCTATCAGACAGAGATTTCATGGCAGACCAAACCATGGCTGAATATGAAACTTTACCCAACCAAATTTGCTCTAGGCTCAAATATTTCTTGCTTGTTCCACTCCAGAAATTTCTTCTCTGATTTTTTAAATATTGTTGGTAGCCTTTCCTTCCTTACTCTTCATTTTTATCTTTATCTTTGTAGTATTACTATTTTCATCTTGCTGTTTCACTTTGGTTTGGTTTGGTATTGTTTCAGTTGGGTCTTCCAGTTTGGGATGTACAGAAGGAGCAGATGGACACAAACAGTAGCAGATGCACTGGTCTACTGGCAACTTGGGGATGGGTGAGGTCGGGGGGGAAGGTGAGGGGACTGGAGAAGCAAACAATGAATGCTGGAAGGGACAAGGAGCACTAGCATCGAGTGTGATGATGACTCTCCTAAAAAGCAAAGTAACTATAGAAATATAGGATATATGAATATCATATCAAGAAAACTACTAAAAAGAAAGAATAGAGAGAGGTAATCTTTGGTTTTATTTTTAACTTTTTATTGTGAACTGGGTGAAGGTTTACAGAGAAGATCAGTTTTCCATTCAACAATTTATATGCATGTTATTTCATTTCATTGATCGCAGTCCCTACAACGTAACTTCTTTTCTTATCCCACTTTCTCCCTTCGCTTTCTATACCCAGTCCTCCCTCTTTCCCAGCCCTCTGAACTTTGTCTGAAGGTAAATACTGCCCTTTTTATCTCAAATGGTTGATTATTCTAAATTGTGGCTTCTTCCCTGGTGTCATTGCTCCCCTTAGAGACACACCAATTGGTTGAAATATGAGCCATGTCGTTATTGTATTTCCCAACCTAAAGGGTGGAGTGGTTCCACCAGGCCCTCTCCAACCAGTAAGCCTGGTCTCTTTCATGATTCTGCATTTCGTTCCACAATTTTCTCTCACTCTATCCCTACCTGGGAGAAGCTTTGAAAAGATGCTTACTGTGGGCCTTAGTGAACATTTCCCTCTGCTGTAGACACTGATGTGCAAGCAAAGATACCCTGCCCCCAGGTGGGTGAAAAAGAAGTCCCACCTTCCCAGACAGTAACTGAAAGACTAGCCTGACGATCTGCGTGGGGGCCAGACTGATGGAGAGATCCATAGGCTGCCATCGCCCTTCGCCTCACCTGCTGTTTCCATGGCAACCCATAAAGTATGACCTTTGAGCTCTCCAGTTTTCTGGTGATAAATCACAATCCCTTGGAAAATCAGCACCCTAAGGGGAATTAATCATTTCTCTTTGATTAAATGTTGTCTCTACTGAGCCCGAACAGAAAACTCTCTTTAAATTTATCTGCATTGTAAGGTGACATCATTCCATTTTTAGTCTCATGGAAATGTCTTTCCACCCAGGGTTGCAGCTTGCATTCTGTGTACGCTCCATCATTTGCCGTATAATTCAGAGTTTCATTGAAATGGAAGAGATATTAAAAGTCATGTAAGGGCTGAGCCCCGATGGTGTAGAGGTTGTGCGCAGGACTGTGGCCCACTGGGATGGAGGTTCAATTCCAGCTCCAAAGGAGCAAAGGCTGGGCCTCCTACTCCCACCACCAGAGGGCAGTGATGCCTAAAAAACTAAAAAAAAAAGTCATGTAATTCAACCTCAACATTCTAAATGGTAAAACTTGAATCTCGACATACTAAAGAGTGAGAAACTGATGCTCAGAGCTAGAAGAGACCATGAGGCAGAGGTGAAGCCAGCTGGCCAGACCAGACCAGAATCTATATAGCTGCGCCTCCCTTAGACATAAGGCAACCAGCTGTTTTCAACATCACTGATAATGTAGCTTAGAATACATCAGGTGTTCTTAAGAAACTGGGCCCTCTTTTTATCATTTTATTGGGGTCTTGTACAGTTCTTATCACAATCCATACGTACATCCATTGTGTCAAGTACATTTGCACATGTTGCCATTATCATTTTCAAAACATTCTCTTTCTACTTGAGCCTTTAGTATCAGCTCATTTTCCTCCTCTTCCCTACCCTCCCTCTCTCATGAACCCTTGATAATTTATAAATTATTATTTTTACATGTCTTACATTGATGTCTGCCTTCACCCACTTTTCTGTTGCTCACCCCCCTGGAGAGGGTTATATGTAAATCATTGTGATCATATCCCCCTATCACACCCCACCTTTCCCTTACCCTGCTGGTATTTCTACTCTCATTATTGGTCCCTAGGGGGTTATCTGTCCTGGATTTCCTGTGGTGGGAGCTCTTATCTGTACCAGTGTACATGCTCTGGTCTAGCCTGATTTGCAAGGTAGAATTGGGATTATGACAGTGGAGGGATGGAGGGGAAAACATTTAAGAACTAGTGGGAAGTTGTATGCTTCATCAGTGCTACCCTGCACCCTGAATGGCCTATCTCCTCCCCATGACCCTTCTGTAAGGGATGTCCAATTGTCTACAGATGGGCTTTGGGTCTCCACTCTGCCCTCGCCCTCATTCGCATTGATATGATTTTTGTCATCAGCATCACCTAGGAGCTGGTTCAGAGAGCAGAATCTTGGACCCAAACAAAATCTACCAAATCAGAATCTGAATTTCACAAACAGCCCTTGATGACTTGTTTATTCATTAAACTTTGTAAAGGCTGACTTAAGCAATTTCTCTACTCTTAATTTCTTCTACTCTTAAATGGAATAAGAACACTTGTTTTTACAAAATCTCATTTCTAAGGAGCACTCTAGTTGTTGTGCTTCTCTCAAGATAGATTTCTTTTTACTTCTGGTATGGCTGAATGATACATGACAAAGAAAACCTAATTGCCGTAGGGTTGATTTGGCAAAGATACCATGAGTTTAGACCCTGTAGGACAAAGTAGAACTGTCCTTGTGGGTTTCTGAGCTGTATATCTTTAGGGGAACTGAAAGTCTCATATTTTTCCCCTGCTGAGCAGCTGGTGGATTCAAACTGCAGACCTTGTTGTTAGCGGCACAGTTTCATAACCCACACCTATACTCGGGTTCCAGAGAATTACTGATATAAAAAATGCTTTGATTTTTAAAATTTAACTTTCATTCTCATTGTGGGAATATGCACAGCAAGACATGCATAAATTCAAGAGTTTCTGTTGCTCTTGCTGGGTGCCAGGTTGAGTGGTTTTACCCACAGCCACACCAGGGTCAGCAGAATGAAACACTGCCTGGGTTTGCACATCTTCACAAAGCACTGCTATGTTTCAGCTCATAGTAGCCAATGTTTTCACCTAGGTGGAGGTGTTCCTCTTTTTCACTGCCATCTGCTTTCCCAAGTAGTATGTTCTGCTCCAGGAACCGGACTCTCCTGATTCTATAGCCAAAGTACTTAAGAAAGTCTCACAGTCCTCATGTCTAAGAAGCATTCTAGCCAGACCTCTTTCAAGATAGATTTATCTTTTTCTTCTGGCAGCAACATGGCAGAATGTTGCGAAACCAACCATGTAATCATTACACTTGCCTTTTTCAACAATATAAACACCTAGGTAAATAGAGCTCACTAAGTGGAATACACTTAGTGTAGTGACAGTCAAATTGGCTGCCTGCAAAAAGAGACAATGAAGAAGCTCAATGTCATCATTCAGAAAAAGCACAGGCACTCACAGTGGAACAGACTATCAACTGATCATAATCTTTCAAGTTGCTGTTCTCAATTTCACCCCATTTGGATAGATCCCATAAGAGCATAAAGGGGCACTAGCTTTGCAGTAGTTAAGTATATGGCTGCAAACCCAAAGGCTTGAAGCCTCTAGTTCAGTGCTTCTCAACCTTCCCTTTCAAACAGTTCTTCATGTTGTGGTGACCCCACGTGTGGGTGCATCTGCATGTGGGTGGACTCGCCAAAGCCGGACAGAGGAGAAGTGTCTCAGTGATAAAACCATCATTTGACCCCCAAAGGGGTCGCAACTCCCAGGTTGAGAACCACTGGTGTAGGACTTCCATATTGGGTTTACAAGGCTGTATATATTTATGGAAGCAGACTATTAATCTTTTTCCTATAGAGCAACTAGAGTAGCAGTTCTCAACCAGAGGGTTGATACCCCTTTAGGGGGTCGAAAGGCTCTTTCACAGGGATTGCCTAAGACCATCGGAAAACATATTTCCGATGGTCTTAGGAACTGAGACACTGCACCTCTACTGTGTGCAGGCGGGTCTGGCCACATTCAGATATACTGATGTGGTGACAAAGACGCTATCTCAACCTTCACATTGAGTTGGATTTTTACACATACTATCACAAAATGTAGCAATGTAGTTTACTATTGTTATATTAGACTATTACCCATGCTACACCATGCTTAAAGACAAAATTTCATTTATTTGCAATTAGAAATAAGCATTTCGCAATATATAATTACATATTGTTTTTGATTAATCACTATGCTTTAATTATGTACAATTTGTAACAATGAAAATATATCCTGCATAGCAAATATTTACATTATGATTCATAACAGTAACTAAATTTCAGTTATGAAGTAGGAACGAAAATAATTTTATGGTTTGGGGTCACCCCAACATGAGAAACTGTATGAAAGGGTTGTGGCATTAGGAAGGTGGAGAACCACTGTTCTTACAAGGTTTCTATGAGTCATAACTAAGTCAATAGTAAGTTGACAAAAGGACAGTGCTCAAAAAAATTATTAATTTTAAAACTCAGAGAATCTGTTGTTTAAATTTTTATTGTGAATTAAGTGAAGGTTTACAGATTTTATCAGTCTTCCATTCAACAATTCATGCATGCTTTGTTTCCTTTCACTAATTGCAGTTCCTACAAGGTAACATCAAATTACCCATTTTCTCCCTGTGGTTCCTAT
Organism: Nesogale talazaci; assembly: GCA_004026705.1. Lineage (NCBI taxonomy): Eukaryota > Metazoa > Chordata > Mammalia > Afrosoricida > Tenrecidae > Nesogale > Nesogale talazaci. The sequence continues at coordinate 18,471 of PVJH01030413.1, forward strand.
TTCCATTCCTTCTTCTCCCCCAGCCCTACTGAACTCTGTCCTTAAGTAGATGTCACCCTATTGATCTGAAAGGGTTATACATTTTAAGGAGTGCTTCCTTCACCAGTGTCTTTGTTCCCTTACAGATATCTCCATAGTTTGGCTGAAAAATGAGCCAGAGAGCAAGTTCATTTCCAGACGTGGAGAATAACTAGGGTTCATCATCTTGAGAATTCTATACCCATCTGTGTCTGACCAGTAAGCCTGGTCTCTTCTATGATTTTGGATTATGTTCCACATTTTTCTCCCACTCAGCCCAGAACCTTCTAAAATGATCCCATTCAGAACAACGGGTAGTGGTAGGAGGCCACTAGCTAGTCCTTCAGATCTCAGACTCACAGAGACTGTTGAATGGTCCCTTATTCCACTGGACTAATTGTATGTCTGAGCACCTTAAATGTGGCTCGTGAGCCTTTAAGACCCAGTCATTACTCAACAAAGTAGGATGTAGAGCATTGTCTGTGGAAAATCTCATGCCAATTGATATTGGCGTGCCTCGACACTATGATCCTGAGCTATTTGGCTTTGTCTAACAGGTTCTCAAGAAATCTTTGCCACTAGTCACTTGGCTATATTCATGGATATATATATTTGTAGCAAAAGTAAATATCCCTATCAAGTCTCTATCTCTCCCCTCCCTACTTCCCTCCCCCTCTCTCTCTCATATATATATTCCCACTCTCCATCCTACGCCTGTTCAGAGTGTGTGTGTCCATACAACTATGTGTAGGATTGTGTATATCATAGTATTTCCTTCTATTGCCTCTCTCTTGCACCCCTCACAAGTCTTCCTCTCCCTCTTTCATTTTTTACTGACCTTCCTCTTGTTGTAAATTGTCTTCCCCTTCACCCAAAGGAACTTGAGTCAGTAACTTATCCTTTATGCTTCTCTCACCCCAGGTAACAGCAAAGAATCCTTCTTTTATTTAGTTAGTTAGTTGGCTGTCTATTTATCTTCAAGAGATTTCCTTTCCTTGTATCATTATTCACCCTTTCAAAGCAAAATGAAATATCGCTAAGTTGAGCCTAAACTTTAAAGGTGTGATTGTGCCCTGGCAAAGGACACTTCCAAATATGTTTCAATTTCAAAGTTTTAAAGTAGTTTTTACATTAAAAACTTCAGAGTACATTTTTACTTAAGGGTAAGATAATGGAGAAGGGGGACAGAACTCTTTTAGCTGGAAAACTTTTCTTGATTTTTTTGTAACAATGGTATCCTATAACCTTTGTCCTTTTGTGGTTAACCAAGTTCACTCAGCATAATCTCCTCCACATTCATCCATATCGTGAAGAGCTTCACAAAGGTATCATTGTTCTTGTGTAGCCGCCCTGTGTGACTGCACCATAGTTTGTTGATTTGCTGTTCTGCTGGTGATTATTCCTCTTCTGTTTCTCATTTCTCAGAGATTCTTTTAAAGAAGATTTAATAGTCAGTTATCTAAAAGCAATAAAATAAAGAAAATCGCCATGGTCTGCTTCAATTTAATGCAGAACAAAAGCAAGAAAGTAATGCAGAATTAAGAGACAGTATATATGTCTGTGGATTCTGAGTGAGAGACCTGGACTGGTCCACTTACTGGTACAGTAACCTTGAGTGGAGCTCACATTGACCCTTCTTTGACTTACCTTTCTGTGTCTGTAAAAAGAGAACAATGAGGCAAGAGGTGTGGATGAGAATTCAGAGAATTCCACGTGAAGCCCTCCTCTCGGCATGCACGGCCCATTCCCAGTGAAGAGCAGCTCCCATTGCAATCACTATCACCTCTATGACCATTCACAATCACATCTCCATTATGGCACTGCAGGCCTTCAGCTTTTGAAGATCACAACACAATGGTTTCTGATGAATGACAGGACAGGAGCAGCTGCCTCTTTGAATAATCAATCAAAACCTTTTATTTTCCCCTTGATGAAGATGACCCTTTTGGGTGGCAATATTTAAAGCAGACTTCTCATATTTAAAGAAGACTTCTCTAACTATTTAATAGTTCACTTTGTCCTAGCTAATTAAGTAAAATGTATTTTTGTCACATGTTTTCCGGGGGAGACCTCAAGATGGTGATATACAGCTAACAAAATGCCTTATTTATCTCCTCGGACCGAGCACAGCTGATGACATTTCAGCTGGTGAACTGCTCCATGCATTTTCAGAATTACGGAGTTTTTCCCCCAGCAACTTTTCTTCCCATCTGCAAAATGACTTTGCCAAAAGGATTCTGTAAACTAGTAGCATTCTATTTTCCAACTTGTTCTGTATGTTTCTATACTTATCTCAAATTTCCTGAGGTATGTCACTGTGGAAGTATCCATTAAAAATGTGCAGACAATAATAGTCTAGCTTTGTTAGGTTCTCTAATATTAACTGTAAGTCATTAGCAACTGCAAGCTTTAATCAAGGTACTTAGAAAATATCTGAAATTCAACCACACAGAAAACATTGAAGCTTGTGAAGTATGCGATGAACATAAACAACTTTTATCATTTTATTGGACATTCTTAGAAATATTATAATAATCCATAATTCAATTAGGTCAAGCATAATTGTACAATTACTGCCACCATAATTTTCAAAGCATTCCTTTCTTCTTGAGCTCTTTGATATCAGCTCCCCTTTATTCCCTTCCCTCTCCCACCCTACCCCCAGGCACCTGCATTCTTATCAAAAAAATTTTGCCATATCTTATACTGTCTACTGTATCCATTGACCTAGAAAAGAATAGAGGTAACACACCTTCCTCTCAAATTTGTCATTCCCAGCGTTGCAAACGACATGGTTTTCTGATTCCAAATCACCAATACTAGTCTATTTCAGCTCACCAACACCTAGGCTAACAGTTTTATGTGTGCCATTTTACTTTTTTACAGCTTCCAATCGTTCTAGATTTGAAATGCTTCCTACATTCCAAATTCCAATTATTAATTAATGTTATAGCTGTTTCTTCCCTTTTTGAGTTGTGCCCCATCAGCAAATGCAGGCCCCGACGGCTTCACTCCATCCCTGCCATGATGATCTCTTCAACTTTGCAAAGGCAGCTCCTCCTCAGGCTTATGTTGAGTGCCTTCTGACAAGAGGGGCTCCTCTTTGCGCGCACTCTGACAGAGGTCTGGTGCTATTCATGAGATTGTCAGTATCTGACAATGTTTCGCTGCTACCCACAAGCTTTTCAGGGGCTACTGCCTCCAAAGGGGCCAACCTTTTCCTTCTTCATAATCTATCCGCAGTCTAGAAGTTCTGCTGAAACCTGCTCACTTTGGGTGACCTGGTTTATAATTGAAATACCAATGGCATAGCTTCCAGAATCACAGCCGCACGCAAGTGTGCAAACTGACAGACCAGGGGTAGAACTGAAGCCTAGAGACCCTCAAACACTTAGCAAATGGCAGCTGCGTGGCTGTGGTAACATGCCAACAGTCATACAGTTAGGCAGATGGTACAACATCCAGCTTTGGTGAAACATCTTAAATAGTACAGTCCATTATTTTCCAACCCATAAAAACACATGGATTCATCCTGACATGCAACCTAATCTCCCCTTTGTTAGTCCAAGTCCATTTGTTCACCCAATGCTATTGTTAAGTACTATCAAGTCGATTGTAGCCACCCCATATGACAGACTTAAACCATACCAGTTTGAGAGCCACGATCTTTATAGAAGCAATTTGCCATTCCTTTCTTCTGAGGACCCACTGAGTAGATTCAGACTGCAGCCTTTGTGCTAACAGCTAAGTGCTTAACCATTATGCAGTCAGCAAAGAAACTCTTCAATGATTTCTTTCTAAGTTGTGCTCATTTTATCCTTTGCACAGACTTCATTTGTGGAAAATTAGTTCAACCTCATTAGTCCTAGAGTCCATCATCTTTTCTAACAGGGTAGGAAGAGAGGACCAGGGTGTGGTATATTTGTCCCCCTGAGAGTTGAGAGCCTATGAACTGTGAATGCTTTGTGATCATGATGATGGTGATGCAGATTTCTGTCTCCAAGCATCAGAGAGCATGGGAGTAATTATTACCTTTTTTTATGTTTGACAATTGCCAAAGTATTTCCACGTCCAATTGAGTTTCAATCCCTCCCAAGAAGAAGAAAAAGCGGGAATTTGGATGCTTCATACTTTCACGCTAGTAAAATAATGCCCAGAAGAGTGATTTTCCAAATATCACAATGTTAAGGAGTCCAAAGGAGAACAGAATTGAGATCAGCTATTTTTTCCAGGGCCTTCTCTCACACATTAGAAAAGAAAGCTCACAATAGATCATGCTCCAAACTATTAGTAGAAACCCTGTGATCATCAGTTGATGTTTTAATGGTGATGATCTTGCAGTGTGCTGAGTACAAGATTGGTACACAAACCAACAAATCACACACTCACATAAACACACACACATCCATTACTATGGAGAAACCTTGGGAGGAGGAGAGGAGGATAGGATGAATTAAAGGGGAAGAGGGAGAGCTCCAAGGACAAATGCCTCAAACTACACCATTTTACTATAAACAACCTCTGAACCTGCTGGACCCATCCATTTGCAAGCTCTTCTTGTTCTCGCTGTAGACCAGGTCCTTCTAGGGTTTTGTGTCTCCATTGGCAGTATCCTGTGTTGGGTGCAGAATATATTCTCATAAAGATTTGATGAAAGAGTGAATGAATCTCCCTTTGTCTTCCTCAAGTCCCATTCCACACATCTTTGCTTCTCACCCACTGCTTCCTCTCCAAGGTTTGTCTAGCTCATGTCAGATAAAAAGAATTATAACCCCCCAGAGAGGCCTCATGCTGGCCAAACACAGATGGTGTGCAGCCCTGGACCCAAGATAAAAAAATTTAAGTTAAGCCAACTTGGACATAGCAGATTTCCAGCACTCATTATGTGGTATACTGAGAAAACGATCAGAGAAGTTGGACTATGGGGATTGGAAGAAGACTCACTAATGACTTGTGAAATACAGATAACACACTTGCTTACTAAAAGTGAAGAGGCCTAAGGCACTTTGTGTTAGTCTGTGTAGAATAGAGAAACAAATTCATAGATACCTATATGTATATAAGAAAGAGGTCTATGGGCATTTATAGAGGTCTAAATACAGGCATGTATCTATGTAATATATTTACATATGATGATGGGGAAATAGACCTTTGTGCATATATTTATAGGTTTAGTATTAAGGTAGCAGATGGACATTGGGCCTCCACTGAAGTAATCCCTCAATGCAAGAACACTTTGTTCTATTAGACTGGCATTTCGGGATGCTCACCTTCCCAACACAATCACTAAAAACAAAGCAGATGCATAAGTAAATGTGATGAAGAAAGTTGATGGTGCCCAGCTATTACAAGGTATAGCATCTGGGGTCTTAAAGGCTTAAAGATAAGTAAAAGGCCATCTAGCTAAGAAGCAACAAAGTTCACATGGAAGAAGCACACTAAACTGTGTGATCATGAAGTATCAATGGAATCAAGTATCAGGCATCAAAGAACAAAAAAATCTATCATTGTGAATGAGGGGGAGTGAGGACTCAAAGTCCATCTGTAGGTAACTGAACATCCTCTTTCACAAGGGTTGTGGGAGGAAATGAGCCCGTCAGGGTGCAGTATAGCAAAATGAAACATACATCTTCCTTCTGATTCTTTAATGCTTCCTTTCCTCCACTATCATAAGTCCAATTCTACCATACAATCTGGCTAGACCAGAGGATGTACACAGGTACAGATAGGAACTGGAAATACAAGGAATCCAGGACAGATGAACCCTTTTAGGACCAGTGGTGAATGTATGGATTGTGATGAGTTGTACAAGCCCCCAATAAAATACATTTTTAAAAAGTTGTACAAGCCCTCAATAAAATGACAAATGTGTGCATATGCAAATGTGGTGAAGAAAGCTGATGGTGCTCGGCTTCCAAAAGATATAGTGTCTGGGGACTTAAAGGCTTGAGTAAACAAGCGGCCATTCAGCTCAGAAGCAATAAAGCCCACCAGCACACCAGCCTGTGTGATCATGAGGTGGTGAAGGGATCGGGTGTCAGGCATCAGTAAGCTAAAATTATATTATTATTAATGAGGGGAAGTACAGATTGGGGACCCAAAGCCCATCAATAGGTGAGGTGACATCTTTTGCAGAGGGATTACAAGGAGGAGATGAGTCAGTTAAGATAGAGGGTAGGAGCTATGAAATATGCAACCTTCCTCTAGTTCCCATGCTGCCTCCCACCCACTATCATGACCCCAATTCTACCACATAAATCCAGCTAGACCAGGAAATGTACAGTGAAGTTGGAAACATAGGAAATTTAGGATAGATGATCCATCAAGACTAGTGATGGGAGTGGTAATACC
>PVJH01030414.1:0-24858 GCA_004026705.1 Nesogale talazaci
GTTTTATTGGGGGCCCATACAACTCCCATCACAATCCATAACAACATCAATTGTATGCAAGCCACTTTTACACACCCATTGCCATCATCACTCTCAAAACATTCTCCCTCCCTCCAGGCCCCCATTATCAGCTCCTATATTACCCTTCCTCCCCCCCCTTCCCCTTGAACCCTTAGTAATTTACAAATTGTTATATTTTCATCCTGTACACTGTACAATGTGTCCCAACACTCGCTTCCCCGTTGTCCATGTCCCAGAGAGGAGGCTACATGTAGATCCCTAAAGTTGGTTCTCCCTTTCTATTCCTCCATCCTTCCACCCTCCTGGTATTGCCACTCCTATTACTAGTCTTGATAGATCATCTATCCTAAGTTTCCCATGTTTCCAACTTCACTGTGCATTCTCCTGGTCTAGCTGGATTTATGTGGTAGAATTGAGATCATGATAGTGGGTGGGAGGCAGCATGGGAACTAGAGGAAGGTTGCATATTTCATAGCTCCTTCCCTGTATCTTAACTGACTCATCTCCTCCTTGTAACCCCTCTGCAAAAAGATGTCACCTCACCTATTGATGGGCTTTGGGTCCCCAATCTCTACTCCCCCTCATTAATAATAATATAATTTTAGCTCCTTTATGCCTGACACCGGATCCCTTCACCACCTCATGATCACACGGACTGGTGTGCTTCTTCCGTGTGGGCTTTATTGCTTCTGAGCTGAATGGCCACTTGTTTACTCAAGCCTTTAAGACCCCAGACACTATATCTTTTGGTAGCCGGGCACCATCAGCTTTCTTCACCACATTTGCTTATGCACACATTTGTCCTCAGCAATCATATCAGGAAAGTGAGCATGCAATGTTATGCTTTTTAATTCTTGAAGCCTGATATCTAATCCCTTTGATACCTCATGATTTTACAAGCTAGTGTGCTTCTTCCATGTGGGCTTTGTTGCTTCTGAGCTATATGGCCGCTTGTTTACTTTCAAGCCTTTAAGTCCCCAGATACTCCATCTTTTGATAGCCGGGCACCATCAGCTTTCTTCGCCACCTTTGCTTATGCACACATTTGTCTTCCATGATCATGTCGGAAAGGTGAGCATCTTGGAATGCCAGTTTAATAGAACAAAGTGTTCTTGAACCAAGGAGATACTTGAGTGGAGGTCCAATGCCCATCTCTTGTCCTACTACTAACCCTATAAGTATACACGTTAATCTCTTTCCCCATCCTCACTTATGCCCCTATGTACATACCTGTATTTGAACCTCTATAAATGTTCATTATCCCCCAGTTCCTTCCTCTATTTCCATTTGCTTCACTCTTGTCCCACTATCATGCTCAGTCTCCATTTGGGTTTCAGTATTTTCTCCCTCTGTTACATTAGCCTTAATCAATCCCTGTTGGCCTTCTCTAACTCACCTTGTCCCTGCATTTGTATCAAGTGTTATTCCCTTTTTCCTGGGCTGGTCGACATCACCATCTTTCCCCCTCCTCCCCCTCTTCAATGTCCCCTAACCTGGAGCCATCAGTCCCATCATTTTTGCCTCCAACCTCTTTGCCCAGTCTATCTTGTCTAGATAGACCTTTAGAGGTAACAATATGTACAAAAAAGGTCTCCTAAAATGTAGCAACTAAAGCAAATAAAACAATGATAAAAACAGCAAGAAACCCCCTCAATGTACTATATAATATATAACAGAATAATAAAATAATAGCAATATAAAAACCTGTATAAAGTTCAAAGTCTGTAGTTGACCTCCTAGAGTGACCCCTGGTTCAGTCGGATGGGGTACCAATACCCTGGCCCCCAAGTATATCCTTGGCACTCCATCTGTGACTCTACGCTCTGTTGCACACTCTCACTGCTTTGCATTTGTGTGGTTGTGTCCGACAAGGTATAATCTTGACCCCGCTTCTTCATCCTGACCCCGATAGGCCTTGGATCAGCGAGGGTAGCCGTATTTCCTAATGGGGCCAGCTGTACATTCCTCTTTGTGCATTACCTGTTCTGAGTGGGATTATCGTCCTGAAGGCTTGGTAGGCCAGGATGCACATCATTCTCTCTTCCTCTCCTTTCATTTGTTCTCTTGTGCTCTGGTCAGGCAAATCTCACTCCCCAAGCATCAGCTTCAGTGCTGGCCTCCAAGGCAAATTCCTCTGGTAGAGAGGTGGCTGCCCCTACAGTTGGGGTTAGGGTTGTGTTCTGAGGTCCCTCCACTGGTTCTCCACTCCATTGCTGTTGTGCTGCATTCATCTTTTCTTAATCACTGCTCGTGCCCATGTACAGCCTCCGCTTCTTCAGTAACAGTATCCCCATTTGGAACCAAGCACACTGCCACCAGGAGGGGAAAAACATTGATTTCTTAGTCTCCACTGTAGCCTGGTGGCCAATCTCTGGACACTGTAATAGGTGTCAAAGCCTCCTCTGTCTCTTCTTGAAAGACTTTTATTTATAAAGCACAGATAGATACTTAGCCTTTCACCTTCTCCCAATTCTTCCAGAATCAGATGCTGGCTGCCATTTTATAAGCCATCTTAGTTGATGGGTTGAGATAGCAGTTATCAGTCAGTGGCAGGACTGATGAAGCAGAAAAAATACAGGACCTGCTCTTTCAGCTTCGGCTGGCCTACCATTGGGTGTCCTCTGAATGTGAGAAAGGAGACTCTATGTTGCAATTATTTCTGATATTTACATTTGAATCCAAATCCGAAGTGACATATCAAGTACATATCATCCTTGCTAGAGAAGAAGTTTCTTTGCCCTATTACTCAATTCAAAGAGTGAATCCCTTAGTGCCCAGATATACTAGATGCCCTCTTCTGTGTTCTACTTTTATGGATTGGTAACAAGGGGAAAGAAGCTGAAACGATTTTCAAAACAAAGAAGGTATACGTGGATGAAGTGATGAAGAAATAGGGAGTTGGCAAGTAGACAATCTACCCTTTCATGTCTTAGACTGAAGTTCTAGTTCTAGTTCTCTATAAAAACAAAACAATGAAACAGATTCATGTTTATAGATGATAGATAGATATAGATGGATAGATGATTGATGATAGATAGATAGATAGATGATAGATAGATATTTAATGTCAACAGAATGGCTCATTACAGAAGCAGGCAAGTTTCAAATCTAGGCAACTTCTAACCCCATGGTTCAAATATTAGACTGGAGTTTTCTAGCTGTGCGGGATGAATAGCAGAAAGAGAATAGCCTTTCAGCTGCAGAGGTCAATGAAATTAAGACTGGCCAGCAAGATGGAAGTCCTCTGACAATTCCCAAGACTAATAGGCAATATGAGAGGCTATTGCCTCAAATCCAAAGAACTGGTGGTCAACAAAGAAAGTCCACGTAAACCAAATTCGCTATCAGTGAATTGATACTGATTCCCAGTGTGATGCTGGTAGAACTGTCCCTTTGAGTTTCTGATACTTTAACTGTCCATGGGAGTAAAAAGTCCAGTCTTTCTCCCTAGCAGTGGTTTCAAACTGCCAACCTTGTGAATCAAAGCCCATTTTGTAACCATTATACTACCAGTACTCCCCAAACAGTGTCCAAACCCAGCAAAAAACAAATAAGCCTTTACACGGGGTCTACTGATATTAGATGCAGACCATATCTCCAGGATTTCTCTCAAGGAGGGATTACTCAGTCTTAACTGCCAAACCCAGCCAATTTACCCCCAAAATTGAACTATATCATAACAGGGGAACACTGGTGACATATTGCATTACATATTGGACTCCAACCTGAAAGGACAGCAGTTCAAACCCACTAGCAGTTTAGTGGGAGAAATATGAGTCTTTGTACACCTGTAAAGAATTACAGTCTCAGAAACCCAGAATGGCAGTTCTAGACTGTCCTGTAGGTTTGCTGTGAGTTGAAGTTGACTTGATGGCAATGAGAGAGAAAGACAGAGACAGAGATCCTGGTTGTCTAATATTTGTCAATTTTTCAAATGTATCAAATATGTCAAAATCTGTCAAATATTTCAAATACTAGTAATGGTCTATTTTTAAATGTTCCATTAACAGACATGAGTGTGTAAGGAGAGATTTCTTAAAGCTTTTAATTTGAAGCATTTATAGTCCTGAGGCCTATTAACATTGGAGTCATCCCTTCATCGCGCTTAACTACTTAAGCATATTCCCTATAAATAGCATATTAGTCTGATAATGTGATGAGGGAGGAAGTAATAGGCCCAGTTCTGTGACACTACATTGTGATCAATCTAGATCAATTTTTTCACTGTTTATGTTCCATTCTAGTCTTACGCCAACTGCACTTGCCATACATCTTCCTCTGACTTTAAGCTCACAAGTTAAAGGACATAGTTTTCCAGACTGCCATCTCAATTTACCTAGAACTTCAGATGTCAGCTCCAAGCTGTGTGTTTCCATGAAACCCTCATTACCGATCTGCTGACTACAAATCTAGGCTGTTCCCACTATAGGTTCAGGACATAAGCTTGGGCATCCAAGAGTTCCCATCCCTTCTCACCAACTCTGGGAATTCCCTCAGCTCACTAACCACAAGTTCAAGCATGGCCAGCCTGCTTCACTTCTGATTTGCTTGCTGCCACTGCTTTTTGAGTTTGATGAATTTCAAGAATTCAGACAACACGGGATAGATCTATACTGACAGTTGTACTTTTGTAACCAAAAGAATACCAAGAAAGAAACATATAGGGTGAAAAATGGGTGGGCTCTAAAGACAGGACTACCATGGCCAAAAGACTTGCATCTGCTATTATGCCACGTGCTTTGATGCCTTGCCCTAACCAGAAGTTCATAGAATTGTCATGTTCAGAACTTTACTGATGTCTCATTCTATAACACAAGCCACAGGCCCTGGCCCCAAAGGTCACTGAATATCTGCACTTCGATCTTGCAGTTGATAGCATACTAGTCTTTCTGGTTTGGTCTGCCCCCAACCAAGAGAAGTCTCCCTAGCGTAGCTATTTAGGTTAGGTATTATCTAGGCCCTCATCAAGGACACAAGATTACTGAGGAATGTCCAGGGTTTTCAAAGGCATCTCCAAGGAACACGGTCAAAGAGCAAAGTTATCCTCACAATTGGGGTTGTTTTCAGATTGAAATCAAATAATATTTGTAGAAATGTCCACCCTAATCATTTTTGTGTAACATTGTACTTCTTTGAATATGAAAATTAGAAATGCTTTTTTCTACCAAGTATTCTTGCAAACACTATTCTTTTGTTTTAATATATTCTTTTCTGGTCCTTCACATCTGCCACTTAAACATTTCTGAAGTCCAAATTTATGAATATAATTCTTAGGACAATTTTCTTTTCAGCTTACAAACTATACATTTATGTTAATGCTTTTAATTATGAAGTATTCTGTTTATCTCTGAATATCTCTTTAGTGGTCAACTCCAGAACAGAAATAAGTTTCCATTTTATTTCCAACTGAGATCTAGCATTCAATTCATATTCACTAAACATCAATATGTGTCTATCACTTCAGCATGAAATATTTGATGAGGAAGAGGATGAAGATGATAGTGGTGGTGATGATGAAGATGATTCCATCTACAATGTGGCTAAGAGTCAATTAATAGTACATGCTAAATGAATGATGAAGGATCCTTCAGGGTGTCAGAAAAATCTAATTGTGAACTATAGGTTTTTCACCTGTATTCCAGTTTAAATTCTTAGCACCTCAGTTTGCAAAAGTCAATGGAAGACAGTGACAGCCAAAAATCCATGTGCATATCCTCCATGGATTTAGTTTCTATTGCAGTCTTTCTGATCCTTAAACCAAATGGAAGTAACCTTACCCTGAGGCAGAGTGCCTTAGAAAATAGATTTGCTCCACTCATTTCCAGCTAGCCCAGAGAGGGACAGTCTCTTTTCTGGACTTGCCTGGGTGTGTCCTTAATGAAGACCACCATCCTGGGGAGAGAAATTGGGGGTCAATAGTCACAAGGCATGCCTTATCAGTCTCACCCATACTGCTTTGGTGAGAAAGCCCTGAACCATTCTTGTAAGCCCTTCTATCTAACAATGTATAAAACCTATCATGGCCCTCTTCCTGTCTGTAAGACCACAGAAATACCTAACTGTCTTCCACCAATCATGAATTTTTGACATTTCTTTTGCTCCATGCCTGCTTACCTAATGTCCTGACTATGAATCCTCAGACGCCTCTTTGTAGTGAAAAGGCTGGCTCTACTTAGCTAATAACAGTCTTTCCATTACAACTCTGTTATGCCAGGTAGCAATTAATTAAACATTTACTAAGCACCTATTATTTGAAGGACACAATTTAAATGGCAAATAACCATGAATGCTTCCCAAAACTCCATTCTTGAGAACCTTGAAGTAGAGTAAGAAAAGCTATAAAATACTAAAACAACCTATAAAGAACATTTAAAAAAAACCACCAGAGTAAAACTACTCTTTAGAATTTCTAATACCCAAAATGAGTTTGAAATCCCCTCAACAGTAAGCGGTTTGGTTTGGGGAGGTTAATTTTTATGGAAGCAGACTGTCTTAAGTTTCTCCTGTGGGTGGCTGGGGAGTACAAACTACCAGGAATCCTTGCAGAAGGTTATACAGATACTAAAAAGGCCATATATCTTGCAGACATGGTCTTCAATCTTCCAATGCCATTTGAAAAATAGAGAATTCCAATGGATGAGAGTAACAAAGACTTCTTAGAGGCCGTGGATTTTGAAATGGTCTTAAGATATTAGTAAATCAAATAAATTTCAGAAGCGTTTAGGATATGGGAGGAAAAATGGACCAAGTTGTGAAGTAGGTAAAGTCTCAGTGGCAAACTCTGTGTGTTTGCATAATGAAGAGTAGTAACATTAGAGAAGAATGCTGGCATAGACTAAGAAGATTGTTCTTAGCAGTGGAAAGTGAGGTATTCCTGAACACTTCCAAGAAAAGGAAGAAGGGTGTCAGAAACATCTTGCAAAGTTTATCTGGCACCAAAGTGAATGGTAGAAGCTGGGGAGAGAGTCATTGGAAAACAAGTGAGAAGGCGGAAGCAGCGTTCCCGTTCCATTGGAAAGTGTTGAACACCTCCTGAACAGCAGGTGGTGATTCTGTCCCTATTATCTGCATGACATGCAGGGCACATGAAGAATCACTCCTAATAACCCTTAGACTGATTTACTAATGACTCTTCGTGCTAATGAGGTGTAACAGTAGCAGGTTTTCAAGATTAAGAAATCTGCAATCACCTCATAGTTTAACAATCTCAATCATTTCTGCTTAAAAGAAATTAAAGATGATTTCCAGCAATGTCTTCAGATTTTTCTTAGTCTGCTGACCAAAGCAGCAAGGATTCTGGTTTTGCGATTATTTTTGAGTGTAAATATTTACTTCTGCAGAACCTAACTTTGCTTGTAAGATTTTAAGTTCACGGGTCCTCCTCGCCCTTACTCAGTGCCTTGCTCCCTGATCACCCATCTGAACAGGAGAATAATCTTCAACAAGACAATTTCCATGATGACCTCAACCCATCTGAAATCCAGACCTACTGTAACAATCATTTCTTTTCTGCTTTCCCACTTCCTTTCCCTAGACACCAAACAGTAATTCTATTGAAAATGTAGGTAGCTGTGATCATAATGCATATCCAATTAAAAGACCCAGTTCAAGTGTTTACTTAAAGCCTGCTTTGAGTGAGATCTGCGTGGCATAAATGCTAAGTCCTCAGCTTATCAGAAAGAGATTGGTGGTTCCAAGTCACCCAGAGGAGCCTGGGAATGAAGCCTTGCTGGCCACAGCCATGGAAATATTATGAGCTCAGGGCTGCTCTGCAACAGATGAGCCAGGAACAATTCAACAGCAACTTTTGTTTTTAAAACTTTTTATTTAAATAAGCCTTGTTGGCATGGTGGCCTAACTATTGGGTTGCTAACCAAAAGATGGGTGGTTCAAATCCAGCAGAAAATCATAAGCTTATTTGCTCCCCCGCGATGGGCAAGGTCTGAAATCCTCAGAAACTGCTCTGTCCTGGACAGTCACTATGAATCAGAATTGGCTGGATGGTAGTGGGTGGTGGTTTGCTTGGTTTTTTTTTTTTAATATTGGAAAGAATATTTTTAAAACTATCTCACATTTTCTTGCCTCATAAGAAAGACAACTCCAAACATTTACAATTTTTCATTTAAATCATTTTAGAAAATAAATAAGCATTCTCTATCTACTTAAAGATCTTTTTTATTGAAATGTTTCTTTTATTGTATATTCCAGAATTTAGCATTCTATTCTATTTCTTTTTTTTATTAAATCATTTTATGGGGGCTTGTACATCATTTTTCACAATGCATAAATAAACATACTGTACCAAGCACCTTCACATGTCTGCTGCTATTATCGTTCTCCAATCATCCGCCTTTGACTGAGAGTTGATGGGGAGTGGAGAGCAGGGGAAGTGGGGAAGGGATGGAAAAGTCTACTTAAAGATCTTAGTTAACTTTCCTAGATCTGTATCTTTTTCCCTTCTAGGATTTTGCTAGATAACCTTCTGGTCCATTCCTATTTTGGATATATACTTGTATCCATAAAAGATACATACTATTATTTTATAGGTTTTCTCTTCCCATACAGACTTACGGTCTTTGAAACTGCCAGAGGCAGTTTGATCTTATCCTAAAGGGTTGGTATGAGTCAATTTGACTGTATGGCACAAAGTTTGGAGGCATTTTTACAGCCAAATGATAAAATCTTATTTCTGAAATTTTTTCACTTATGCTGCATTAGAGCACTATTCATATTTACATAGAGAAAATGTGTGCATGCAATTTTTTTTCCATTGAGGTAATTTCAAGTAGTTTAATTTCACAAACACTGAATGAGAGAATCAGCTTCAAGCAAGTCACTTGTGTGCTTTGGAGAGTCTCCCAGGCCACAGAGTCAGAAGTAGTATTTCAGAGGGAAACAGTGTTTGTTTGTTACTGTCAAATTACTCTCCAAAGTAGCTGTGATATTTATACCCCACTTGCTATTTTAGGTTTTTTCATTTGGTTTTCATTTTTGATCATCTGAAGGGTGAAAAAGTGACGAATTCCCTTATTTGAACATACCATAATTCTTTTTTCTACTCAGCTCTTTGTTTCCAGTTTGAGAGAGTTACAGGTAAAACCACTTTAAACATTTATGTGCAGCTCTTTGTGGGGGGGTGGGGGAGAGTAGACATGAGGGTCCATAAAAATTTTCCAGAGCAAATACACCTATAAAGATTTTATTTTTCAACATAAGCTCCATCAAGGTAAAGACACATTCATAAGTGATGATACCAATCATTTAGTGCAACCTTAAGGAATTGGAAATCCCAGAAATTTACATCTGGCCCATAGACTTGGAAATTGTCAACCTCTACAACTGTGTGAGTCATTTCTGTGAGACGACCTTCTCTGATGCATATTTATAAAAGCTTCATTGTTCTCTAAGAAGCAAGACACTCTAGATTGAGACTCTTTTCAAACTGACTCTTATCCCTTCTAGTGCCTAAGCTGGATCTGATAAGACATGTAATAACCAGTTGATACACATTTGGGTGCAATTCTTTTAAATCCATGCAGCATGTGATAGATAATAGTCATGTTCTATGAACTCCTTCAAGACCCTTCATATGTTTTCATTTCTCTTGGACAAATAGTTTTTGTATCCCAAGATTGCTAGCAATGTTTAATGAATTTCTTCCCTCTTTGACATGTTGAAGAAGCCTTTGGATCTAAGGAGATGACAGCAGCTGTGTCAGGGATGTCACGTGAGGTAGATTTGAAAATCACAACCCAAAACCAACAGGGCTCCAAAAGGTGCCAGTATGACATCATTATCTTCTCAAAAGTCCCACATAATTTATCACATCCAAATTTTCTAGTGCTGCATGAAAATAAGAAAGAAAAAGCTCCTTCCTTCTACATGAAGTGGTAGAGTGTGGAGTCGTCTAGATATGCTAAATATGAAAAAGAATTTCCATTCCAATGGAAATACAGTATGATCCAGCAACCCTGCTAGTAGGTATAGCCTACAGAAATAACAGCCATCTATATTCATATGTGCACATCTATATTCATTGCACATCTATATTCATTGCAAAATTATTCATATGAACAAAAAGATGGAAACACTTTAAGTGTGTATCAACAGATATATTGATAAACAAACTATGTTCTTCAATATATTCCTATATACACATATACAGATACAATGTATACTTATATGTTACACAATGTGTATACTACATTAGGCAATATTAAAAAATTATACCAAAAAAAAATTATATCAAATATGTGAAAAAAACTTGTGTGCCCTGAAGGACATTATGCTGAATGTCATAAGTCAATCCCAAAAGGACAGATGTTGTACGTGATCACTATTCTAAAAAGTCAAGAAGAGGTTTATACACAGAAGGAAACATTCTTTGATGTTTGCCAGGAATGAGAAGGGACAGAGGAGAAGGAAGATCACTGACTAGAGAGTAGACTCATATTAACGTGGGTCAGGGAAAGACCACGTGAAATACTGAGAGGTCAACACCAGATGATCAAGGCAAAGCAAGACACTGCAAGGTGCACAGAGGTCACAGACAACCAAGGTAAATACAATGGCATACACAATCCTGCAGGAGTGGAAATGACTAACTAAATCTACCAACAGACACATAGTTAAGCATGTAGGCTGAACAAGTAGAGTGAAGGCTAATGAGACTATAGCCATGTGCATATTTAGGTTTGATAGAATCCATTTCTTCATAAGTATGTATCTATGCTTCAATATATTCCTTATGTAGCACAGCAAATGGAGTGACATTGTGATAACTTCCCAGGCATAACCAAATACTTTAAGGGAATGAGTAACTGGACTTTGGGGCTTTAGAGACATGGTCTTGGAAGACTTCAACATCAATTACCTTAACAGGGTCCCAAAGACAAAGTTCTACATCCTGTCTTGACGTGTAGTGACTAGGGTTTAAAAGCTAGCAAGGACTGATGAAGGGAGACGTCTTAATAATTTAGAAATTATCAAGTGTTCATGGGTGGGGTGGTGAGGGGGGGGCAAAATGAGGAGCTTATACCAAGGGCACATGTAGAAAGCAAATGTTTTGAGACTGATGATATCAACAAATGTAAAAATGTGCTTGACACAATGGATGGATGGATGGATTCTGATTAGAGTTGTCTGAGTCCCAAATAAAATGATTTTTTAAATTTTTTTAAAAGCTAGCAAGGGACCATCTAAGATGCAACTATGGGACCCTCCTCATCTGGAGTAAAAAAAAAGACTCAGCAAAATAATTAGCAAAAGTCAAATGGACTATGAAGAGCACAGTTTTTATGAGCCTTAGACCAGAACTTGGAAGTGATTGGCTATCTCTACTTGTCATTCTGATTGGTGCCACAGAAGGTCCTGGAAAGAACTGGAGGAAAATAAAAACTGCAATACAACATCTTAAGCTAATTTTTTTAAGTGGACTTACTGGTCTGACAGAGGCTGGCAGAACTTCCAAAACTATAGTGCTTACACCCCCTTTCAAATCTGAAATTGAGCACATACACTCCCCAAACCTCACAAGGGATCATCTTTCAACCAAATTACAGCCTACAACGTGAACAGTAAGGTTCATGAAGAACATACTCCTCAGTAAAATCAACCATATGAGACAAAAAGGGCATCATTTGACAGAAAGTGTGAGTTCCTGAGGGCAGACAGAGGCAAGAGAGAAGGACAAATGGGAAACCCTAAAGGAAAGGAGAAGCCTGCTATGACATTGAGGGAATTGTAACTCATGTTATATGAGAAATCGGTATAAATTGTTGACTGGAAAACTCATATTTCCTGTAAATTCTCACCCAAATAATAATAAATAAATGAATTAGAAAAAAATAGGTCTTCCTAACAAGCAAATAGAAAGTGTCTGCCCAGAACCATAAAACACCATGGAACCCTACTAAAGAGAGTTTGAAAATGTGCCGAGTCTATCATCAGACTTTATCCTCTCCCCTTAAACACCTTTCTCCTGTTTCTAAAAAGAGCCCTGATGACAGAGCAGTTAAAGGGCTTGGTTGCTCATCAGAAGGTGATTTGTTTGAACCCACCAGCCAAGCACAGGAGAAAGATGCGACCTCTAACTCGGTACAGATCCACAGACTTGGACATTCAATGGAGCCATTCTGCCCTGTCTTCCAGGCTGACTATGGATTGGAATTGACTGAACAGTCACTGGTTTGAGTTTTCACGTCTTTCCTTGCCCTCTTTAAACCAACCTGAAACATACCTCTTTCACTTAGCAATTCATGGAAAGTCGTAAAGCTGTAATGAAAAATGGGAAGATGTCAGCTCTAGGGCCAGCATTATTGGTCAACTCATGAATCCCCCTTGGAAAAATCATTCTTCTGCTAGGTCTTGTCATTATCATCTTTTTTTAAAAAAATCATTTTATTGGGAGATCCTACGGATTTTGTAACAATCCATCATTCAGAAAATGTCAAAGAACACAGCCCAAGACTTGGTGACAATTTGACCCTGTCTGAATTCTCTCTTTCTTCCTCTTTCTCTTCTCTTCCCTTCCTTTCTCTCTCTCTCTCTCTCTCTCTCTCTCTCTCTCTCTCTCTCTCTCTCTCTCTCTCTCTCTCTCTCTCTCTCTCTCTCTCACACACACACACACACACACACACATTCACACACAACTGTTCTAGAGTCTGAGAGATGTCGCAGTCCAAGTGGCTAGTTTCATTTTATCCACATGCCCCATTCAAACTGGACACAGCCTGTGTAAGAAGACAGCAGAACAGAAGTGTTGGCTCAGCTCATGCACCCTCCATGCCCTCAACTGCTCTTCCCTGGACTCTCCAGAACAGCCTCTCATTCCGTCCCTAGTGTCCGTCCACCCACCTAGTCCTCATGCCCCTCTTTCAGGGAAGAAGGGTCTTCTAGAGAAAATCTTCAGAGCCCTCCCTTCAACACTCCCCCAAAACATCCACAGCCATTGTTGCTCCAACTGCCACTCACCCCATAAGATCTGTGCTAGCTCTGAGGATTAAAAAAAAAGGTACAAAGAGAAGGCCCTCAGAAAGGGGGGGGGGTAGGTTGGAGGGAGAAGCTCCAGCAGAAGAGAGTACCCATGAAATGTATACTTATAATCTGTGTGCATGAATGTGATAAATCAGGAACAGCAGTGTGTTCAGAAGACCGCATGAATGTCCCCGACTTGTTTTACAAAGAAAGGGTGGGGGTTGCCAATTCCACAGCAACTCGAAAACAGGGAGCAAGGCACTAAGGCGGGCCAGGGCAGGGCTTATACAAGAGACAACACAGAGGGAGCCCTGCAGTCACAAGGATGAAGAGAGGCTGTGGAGTTTGTGACAGGAGTGGTTCTAGCGAGAGAGTTTTAATCAGCGAGGGAGAGCTTTGACAAGGGAGCAGAAAAATAAGAGCCCAACCATTTCTCTTCTGCTTCTTCAGGGAGGGATCCCCAAAGCCCATGGGATGGCAGCTGGTCCATTTGTCACTGGAAAGGATTGCTTGAGCATCAGCCACCAGTGTGCAAGTCCACAGGGCAGCCTTGAAATGAAATTTGGCCTCGAATTTAATCTATCGTGCCAAGATCTGACTCCCAAACCCCAAACATATTGCCATCCAGCAATTCTGACTGGCACAAGAGTGAAAGCAGTGGATGCTGGAATACACACAGGAAGGTGGCCCAGGATCAGGGGACACTCTATTCCCTATTATGAGGTACCCAAGGTTGCTCAGCTGGAAGTGCCTCGAGGCCAACTGACAACATGTGAACTCCCTAATAGTCAACGTAAAGTGCTTTCTTCAATGGTGTCTATTTGAACATTCCCGTAATAAAAACTTTTCAGCATGCACTAAAGAAAACCAAGAGTGCCGCCCAATGTGCAGCTGGTTGGTCTCCCATCAGCTGCTCCTGACAAAGGAGTCCTGCTGCTGTCCCTGATAGAGTGACGATGAGCCAGTCACGCTGACCAGTGGAGGGACAGGGAGCCAACACCCCATTCACGAAAGTGCTACCAGGTTGCACTTGTTGAAAGCCAAAGGAATCCTTGTTGAACAGACAACACGCTTGAAGGTGAATGAAAGGCATTTCAAGATCCAGCCATCAAAGATCTGGCCCCAGGTTTCTCTTACTGTCCCAGTTCTCAGTCCTCGTGGCTGAGAGCCAGAGGTCATTTACACCTGCAGGTTTCTTGTCCCCATAGGAATTCCTTCCTGCTAGCTCAGCACAGGTGACCAGATCCCAAAGGAGCCTGTGTTTGCCCCTGGGGACTGTATGTGCTTATTATATATTTGGTGCCTGGTCCGGGGTAAGCTTGCCGAAGTCTGCGCAGCACTTGTCACAGCTCACAGGTCCACTGACGTGGCTGATGAGTGACTTTCTTTGCAGTCTCCTCACTAGGTTGCATCAGCCATAGGGAAGAGACAGGTGTCAAGGGTCCATTGGATCAACTGTGGAGCTCTGGACTTGGCTAGGTTCAATCAACATTTGTTGTTCTTTAAAAAAAAAAAAAAAAAAGCTTAAAACTATGGTTAGGATGAATGAGGACAATGTATCCCTCATTGGGGAGTCCAGAGATCTACAGGGGACTATCTTCCCTTGGATTTCGGTGTGGCCCGAGGACATCCTCCCCTGCCTCTGCTCCTCTGTGTCCCCAGGTGAAGAAAGCAGTAGATAGGACCTCCTGACACGTGAGACTTCTATTGTGATGACATCATCTCCTCTCTGCTTATGACTGACATGGCCACCACTCTACTGCTCTTCAAGGTATCAGTGATGGAAGGTCCTCTGCCATTCAGCTGTATTTCCACAAATTTTAAATGGAAACTTCTCTAAAGGACTATAGGCTGCTTGCAAACCATAGAATCTGTTGGGGGTAAAAGTGAAAAGGTCATATTGTGTAGAATGGACCTCAAAGCCATCTGGGAACAATAACTAAAACATATAAATTACAAAACCATGATGGCCGGCTGCTGTATCCATGGAAACAGGTGTTGGCTTGGCCAAAGTGCTTTATAATGATTATGATTAATCATCCTTGAAATCACTGTTATTTATTGGCATATGACTGATGGAACCACATTGCAAGGTCTACATTGTACAGCTTTACAAATTGTCACTTGTTAGAGGTAGCACCAAGGCTCTAGCAAAACTGTTCTTTAAAATGTATTCATTAAATATCAAAGAGAACAGGGAAATATAGAAAACCATCACTTGGAATCATAGTCAATAAAAAAATTGTGCCAACACAAGTCACTGTATTCAAAATAAATTCTCTTCCAAGTTTCACACAAAGTCTAAAAACAGCTTCCCTAAATAGGGCCTCTTTCTTTGTGAGTTTAATTCCTGTTCGCTATTCTCCTTGACCTGTTGACATCATATCCATAAATCTGTGAAAAGGTTATGGGTTAATTTAGTCATTATCCTTTTCTTCAGCCCACCTTCCCTGCCACCTGTAATTTTTTCCCCAATTTATGAGGTTGCCACTCATGACCTAAGCGTGACTATTTTTTTTTTCAATTTTCTCTCATGTATAATTAAAGAATATTCTGAGTGTGGAAAGAACCTTCATTCAACTTGGCTTTGTATGGAGCTAAGGGGCACTCTTTGGAGACAGCAAGCTGCAGGAGTTCATAGAACAATTTTGCTTTCTGGGTGCCATCAAGGCAACTCTCACTCAACCCTGTGTCTGACAGAATGAAGGACTGCCTCACAATTGTTGTGAAGTGTGACCCCATTGTTGTTGCCACTGCATCAGTCCAGCTCATTCAGGGTCTTAGCTCCACCCTACTCCCACACGCATCCTGATCCCTCACAAGCTCAAAAACCACTTAACAAAGCATGCACAAGCTTGGCCTTCACACAGGTGTGCAATGACATACCAGAGACAGGGATGTGCCAACAGGCCCAGAGGCCACGAAGAGCTGGGTGCATTCCTACTGCATGCGTTCCCAGAATACCTCCACACTCCTCAAGCATGACATTGTTTTCTGTGACAACAGAAGTCAGTGAGAAAGGCGCAGAGCCTCAGGTAATGTTGGTACAAGTCTTTACTGAGCACACCCATGAAGCTACTGCCATATCAGTCTTCATCTAGTGCCACAGGTAAACAGCAAACCCTAGGCCCTGAGCGATACTCTATGAACAGTTCTGGGATTGCTTTGTACAATGATCTAATTACCTGTAGGTGGGGCAGCTGGAGTGGGCCTCAGGAAATTGCAGTAGCTGCCATGCTAGTCTGAGTTCCAAACACCGTGTGTATTAGTCAGGCACTGCTAATACACAGAGAGACTCTGGTGTGTATGGATAGCCATAGTCACCACGGGCCCCCTGTCCTGTGACCCTCTAGACCTAGAACCCTATACCAAATACTTTGTGCATCACAGAAGAGCAAGGCAGACTTGATTGATTTGAAACTGAGAAGCAAACAGAATACAAACATTTTAAAGGAGGCAAGATTTGTGGCAAAATCAAGCAATTATTATGATTAAATATTGATATATCATAGAAATACAACTGGGGGCTGAGCCCCAGTGGCGTAGTGGTTAAGTGAGGGACTGTGAGCTACTGGCGTGGTGGTTCAAATCCAGCAGCAGCTCTCCAGGAGCAAGGTGGGCCTCCCACTCCCACCAGAGGGCAGTCATGCCCCCCAAAAAGACAACAAAAACAAACAAAAAAAAGAAATACAAGAACTGTATAGTATAATGAAGTTAGTTATACCACCACGCCTCCCTTCCCCACCCCAAAACTATATGTGTCAAAGTCCTGATTCTTATAATATGGATCTGACACTGCTTGGTATTTTTCTTATGTTAATTAGGATGTGCCTAAAAAGCGTGGGTCATAGACCTATTCATTTCTGAGTTCTAATAACGCAGCCTGGTCACAGAGAGATATAGGAGGGAGATACCACAGGAAGACAGACACATATAATATATGCATATATAAGCCTAGGCACTTCAAGGATCTTAACTACTGAGATCTTCTTAACTACTGAGATCTGACATGGAAAAAGAAGTAATTCTCTGTAGAATCATGCCCTGAATGTAGACAGCAGGGCTCCTAACTGTGAGAAAATGCATTTCTGTTCTTTAAAGACACCCACTTGGAGACTTTTTGTAATGGCGACACTAAGTAACTAAGACATACATACATACATACGTATTCCATATACAGGCAAGGGAGAAATAATTCCAAGGAGGTATGTACTGCTTCTGCAACTTTAACCCAGAGAACAGAGAAGTATGTTCAAAAGTCATTTACTCCAACTTGCTGATCCTATGAGAATAAAGAACTCTGCTTCTCTGTTTATAAATTGACTCAGGATTTTATCTCAAAGTATATTCCAGAGATCTATTGTAAAATGTAATAGGACGGTATGAATATTTGATAGCATTTTAGAATTTACCCCAGTGGTTCTCAAGATAGGGGATGATTTTTGCTCCCCATGAACTATGTGATTGGTTCTGGATATAGTTTCTGGAGATATTGTGACAGCTGCCAATGGGTTAGATCCAGTGCACAGAGAGTAAAGGTGTTTCTCACAGGAAAAGGCGAAGAAGTAGAAGAAGGAGAAGGAGAAGAAGAAGAAGAGAACTGCTCTACAGGGTCTCTTGGGCTGCAAGCTTAACAGTGGCAGATACCCAAGTCTTTCTTCCATGACACATCTGTGTGGGTTTGATCCACCAACCTTTCGGTCAATTGTTAATTGCAAACTACTTGTGCCACCTAAGAACCCTAACACTATTCTCCAATCTATTGTAATGAGCCCACCATTGCAAAAATTATCTGGCTTAAAGTGTCCACGGTGCTGTGGTTGGGAAACACTGATATAGACACATAAGCCATATGACTAAATCATTTCTCTTTGAAACAGTTGGGCAAAGGCAAATGAGTCATTGTTTAAATAATGAAAGCTATCATTCAAAGCATCTGTGTTTATCGTGTCTTGGTCTCAGATTGTTAGATTGGTTCATGGAAGGATGTTATTAATAATGATTCAAGTAAAATTAGCAGGTATCTTTAAGTTCTAAACATGTATGCAGGCCCAATGCTTGTGATGGTGACTGTGGAGCAGGGGACATGGGTGGGGGGTGCAGGTAGGGGGTAGGGAACGGAGAACACATACATTTTCAAGATGTTTTAGACATGAAAACACTGATTTTGTCTGGTAGACGTGAAAATTTTATATAGGAAAATGACTTTTGAACTGACGGTCAAACTAATTATACATTACTTTTTAACAAAATGAGTTAGCCATAATTTAAAGTTCTTCATTGAAATAGTGTCAAACAGTTCTAAATACTTCATATTCATTATCTTGGCCAAATAACTGTGAAGAAGGAACCATTATCCTCACTTTATAGATGAGGAAATTTTGGCTCAGACTTATTTTGTCATTTTCAAGGTCACTTGATCATTACACATCTCAGTCAGAATCCTCACCTGGATTTTTCTGTCTCCATAGTGAGTACAATAAAGCCTTCCAAGAAATAGCCTAGTGGTTTCTGTCAGATAATAACACCTCCCAATCCTCAAAGGTTCATCAGGCACCAGCACTCCACTCACTATTCTTTCACCAATAAAGGATTCTTGTTTCACATAATAGTAAACTTTGGGTGGTTCACCACTGTGAACAAAAAGCAGATCTTCAAATAATCCATAGGAACAGAAAGAGCTCATTACCTGGAGTCCTTGGATGGTGCACACAATTAGTGCGCTTGGCTGCCAATCTAAAGATTGTAGGTTTCATTCCAACCAGAGGCATCTTTAACAAAAAAAAAAAAAAAAACAGCTAGGTAATCTACTTCCAAAATTTCATCCACTGAGAGTCCTATGGAGCACAGTTCTATTGTGTCACACGAAGGATTACCGTGAGTTCCAATCAACTCATCAGCAAAAATATCTGTCTGGGATTTTTAACCTAAAAGGAAGTCTACGTTAACCAATACTCCCTAATTGGAACATCTTTCCAAGGGGAACCCAATTTCATTTTAATTATACAAGTAAGGTCTATAGCCTTCATTCAGTTAGTTCTTTCATTCATTCATTTACCAAGTACTCATAGTCTCTCATGTGCTACATGATGGGCTGGATCCAAGGCAATAGGCATGATCATCAACACACTGGGTAGTAAAATAGGCAAGGAGGTACCAGAAATTCAGGGCTAACTTAGAAGAGGTCATGGAGCGAGGGCTGCCATTGCTGATGTCAAATGTCTCTTAGCTCAAAGCAGAGAATGCCAGAAAGAGATTGTATTTTATTGACTATGTAAAGGCATTTGACTGTGAGTACTAGAACCAATTACAAACGGCCTTGAGAAGAATGGGAATTCCAGAATTCCAGAACAACTCATATCACTCACATGAAACTTGTACATGGGTCAAGAAGCAGTTAAGCAAACAGAACAAGGTTTAGAATCAAGAAAGGTGTGTGTCACGATTGCACCTTCTTACCATACTTATTCAATCTGCATGCTTATAAGATTATCAGAGAAGCTAAGCTAGATGAAGAAGAACATGACATCAGGATTGGAGGAAGGCTTGTTCATATCCTGTGAGATGCAGATGACACAGGCTGGCTTGCTGAAAGTGAGGAGGATTTGAAGCACTTGCTGATGACGTTCAAGGATTGCAGCTTAATGAAAAGAAAAGAAAACTCCTCACAACTTCACAAATAAGTAAGATCATGCTATATGGAGGGGTGATGGGTGGGTTTGTTATGCCAACATGGCCACAGAAGATTGGTGGGTCTGTTGTGATGGCACGATCAATGAACACACGCGATGAATTGAAGGGCAGAGATAGAGATAGGAAGGCCTCTCTCTTGCTTCCGGATCTTCGGACCAGAGAGCTGCCTTGTTCGTCCTGTGCCTCGGCCTCCAAGCAGCACTACCCGTGGGACACCTAATCGTGGATTGTGTTACTGTGAGTTGAGGCGCCTTCAAGCCCTACTTCGCCACGCTCCTGGGATATACATCTCTTGAGCTGGGGACTGTTGGACTCTGTCATCTGGCTGACTGTTGGTGACCTGCTCTGCTGTTTGCTGCCTGTGACCAGATAGGCTGCATTGCTCTACACAGGACCACTCAGCGGCCCTCAAGACTTGAAGGACTGCCAGTCTTCTAGTTGCCTCACGCAAGTGAGTTGCACTGAGCAATCTGTACTGCTTTATAGATAGTTAACTGTTTCTTTCTTATCTTATATACCTTTCTCTATATATAAATATATAAAAGAATTACTAGTGTCCTGATTTTATTTCTCTAAGAGAACCCTGCCTGACACAGGAGGGGTGTGGGAAAAGGAAGCTATCGAGACTTTCATCCTGCTTGGATCCAAAAACAATGGTCATGAAAGCAGTAGCAACAGTACATTTTTTTTGATAAATCTGCTGCACATGACCTCTTTAGAGTGTTGAAAAGCAAGGATGTTACTTTGACAGCTAAGGTCCGCTTGACCCAAGCCATGGTATTTTCAATCACGTACATGCATGTGAAAGTTGGGTGTTGAATAAAGAAGACCAAAGAAGAATCAAAGTATTTGTGGACTTCTCAAAAAACAAACAGATGTGTCTTTGGAAAAGTACAGACAGTGCTCCTTAAATGCAAGAATAGCAAAACTTTGTTTTACAGGTAATGAACATGTTATCAGAAAAGGCCAGTTCCTGAAAAAGGACCCCTTGCTTGGTAAAATGGAGGGGCAGTGAAAAAGAGGAATGTCCTCTATTCGATGGATGGCCCAGGACTGGTGTTTGTACACAGGATCTCCACAGCACTTCACAACAACATCAAGGGAGGCTTAATGTTCCTTATCTTTGAGATATCCTAATTAATTCCACTGTTAGCTATTGAGTTTTAAATGTATACCTAATCCTGCGATAAAAGGTTTAATGAATTTCCATATTTATTTTTTTTATTTTGGTGAGAGGCATCACTGCCCTCTGGTGGTCGTGGGAGCTACCCAGCCTTGCTCCCGGAGAGCTGCTGCTGGATATGAACCACCAAGCCAATAGGCCGCAGTCCCGCACTCAACCACCACACCACCAGGGCTCAACCCTTATTTTTATATATAGTAATGACCTTGGAGGAGCCCCAATAGCATAGTGGATTATACATCAAGCTGCTTACAAGGTCAGTATTTCAAAACCACCAGCCCCTCAGCAGCAGGAAGAGGACACTCTCTACCCATGTAAAGATTCACAAGCTCAGAAACCATCGGGGCAGATCTACTCTGTCCTGTAGTCATCATAAATCTGAATCGACCTGGTGGCATTGAGTTTGCTTCTTGTTTTGTTTTGCTTTTGGTCTGTATGGGCCTTTGGAGTCATGACCTCGGGAAAGCAAAATAATATTGGGAGAATGCCATTACCGATCTCTTGGAGGAAAAAAACAGTAGAGAAGACATCTCTGACCTCTTCTGGCTACACAAGGCATAAGGAAAATTCAGCTCATGGCTGATTGTCACCTCAAAGATCAGATATGCTGCACTACCCCCCATCTTTCTTTACCCAATTTTGACACCAACCATTCCTCTCATAGCACTCAACATCTCTGCTGGGTGCAATACTCCCTTACAGTGACCACACTGAGCTCATAGACAATATCCGTGATTATGGCAGTTCATGAGTGAAGTAAAGAAATTACCAAAAGTCAGGGTCAGAAAACACTTAGGGTGAGTCACTGATCCTCAGAATACTTCACATCTGGCTGCCAAGTCTCACTTTGGTACCCAATTTCTCAGCCATGGCGTTCCTTGGCCCCTGCCTCCTCCTATGGGCAAGGAAACCCGCCTGCTGCTCCATTTTATAGTCTCAGTTTCAGCTGTTCCTCTGCTCTACCCCTTGTGTCCCTTCCTCCGCCCCTGGTTTCAGGATGGCATATCCTCGACTGCCTCCACCACTTCAAACAGGGAGGGATCTCCAAGATGGCCCTAGTGTATCTTCTTCCTTGATAGTCGTGGGAATGATGTCTGTTCCTGCTTCTGAGCTGGCTCGTGGTATACAGGGAGGGGGTCACCAAAATTGGCCAATTTCTTCTACTATTGTTCCCTTTCCCTAATGGCTTAGATCCACCCAGTCATTTGGTGGGAATTACAGACAGATGGCTAGGACAGCCCTATAAAGAAATCTCACTTCACCACAACTCCTTAAACAATATGTGGAGATTTATTAAGCTAAGTCACTGATACTATGTTCTTATCTTAATGCTGCTTTGTTTCTTTTATTAAAAAAAAAAGAGAGAGACTTCTAAGTTTTAAATTCCAGTATTTGGGAACTAAAATATTTTGACAAGTTGATCCCTGAAATAAAATAGATTAAGCTAACAGATGTTAAAAGCAATTTCATTTTTACATCAGGCATCTTTGCCCATGTGCCTTTTAGGGATTTAAGTGGAGTTGCTTTGCTGCAACAACTTCTCTGCTATGATATTTTACCAGGTCCCTTAACAAAGTCCCTCAGTCAACCTTGACATGTTTGCTTGAGTTAGGCCCTGCCTCTGGAAGCTCCTATTTCCCTCCACAAACTGATCTATAGTCTGCTCATTGCAGCTCTTTCCCAGATTTTTTCCATTTATGTGTATGTGTTTATTTTCATATTTCACTGTGTTCTCAGTGTTCTTGAAGCAGCTCCCCAAGACACAGAAAAGATGACCAAATCGCATCAGTGAAAAGTGGGGCAAGAGAAGAAAGTAAAACAAGGGTGGAGATGAAGCTGAGCCAGGAAGGAGTCTAAAATTGCCTGTCATCATTGTAAGCCACACATGGGCAATGGGTGGGCCATGGGTTTGGCCCTCAGTCTCCTGGCATGAAAAGAGAAACCTTATCAGTTACACAATTCAGAGTCCAGGAGGTACAAGCAATGCAAATATCCTGGGGAAATCTGACTCTTCTTGGTATTCAGAGCAAACAGGAACTTTCCCTGACGTCCTCATGCATACGTGATTTCATGCACAGTCACCATGCCTGCTCTACAAGCTGTACAAGATCTAGAGGGCTCCCTTTTCAAACCACGCATGGTGTAGGCCAGGGCACAAGCAGGCGTGGCTCAAAGAAAAGGTGTTCTTCCGAAGAATAGGGACAAGAAGGCTGAGGAAAGGCAGCCCAACTAATGAAGTGTCCTAGGGCTCAGCTCTGATCCAGGAGTTTATTTTAGAACATCGGAAGATGGGGATGGAACTTAGCAATCCTCTTTAAACCTTCTTCCTCCTAGCTCTCGGGCTCCAGGTTATGGAGGTGAGCTGGTGATTGAACATGACATATGCATTGAGAGCAGCAGCCTCCATGCCATGGAGCCCATGCACAAAGGGCCCCGCAGACCTCAGAGCCAAGCTGAGCGAAGGGTCCTAGCTGTGTTCGAAGCTGTGCAGGCTGCCACGACTTGTACCCAGTGAAGAGCGAGGCCACTGTCCTATAAAATGATGCTGGTAAGGAAGGCCAGAATTAACCTTAGAAAATGTTTTCCGGACTTCCTGGGTATCACAATGAACTGGCAGTTAAGGCTTCAAACGTCTATACTATTTGGCATGGCCAACATCTTATTGCCCGGAATTTTTTCCCCTTTGAACCATGCATGGCGAGGCAAACCCCATGCATGGCGAGACAAAATAGAGTGGCAACATATAGCATGAAACTTATCGTTTCCATAGCATTGAAAACACAGTTAGCTTTGCACGGAGGACTTTTAGTGCGTTCCAAGTTAAACCATTGTGAAATGCACATTGAGAGACGGTAGTAAGGTGTACAAGATTGTGTATCATTTATATGTATGTATATGTGGGGGAGGGAGGCAAAACAAAACCTCACTGCCATAGAGTATATGGCAACTCACAGTGACCCTACAAGACAGGGTAGAATTGCCCCCGGTGAGTTTCCAGGACTGTAACTCTTTATGAGAATAGAAATGTCTGTGTTTCTTCTGTGAGTAACCAGTGATTTTGAAATATTGACCTTGCAGGTAGCGGTCTCCCACGTGACCACTCTGCCACAAGGCTCTTTGTGGATCATTTTAAGACACCTAAATATAAGAATGCCTAGATATATTTGCAATCTAGAAAGAAGAAGCAGCTAAAAGATTATCCTTGACCTGTCCTTCAGTGGGCAGGACAGAGACCTATCCAGGCCACTCTTTGTTTGAAAGATGAGGGACATATTCTTCATGTAGGAAAAACCTGTTTGTGTTACCTTTCTCAGTAAACAGGAGGGGAGTGCTAAAGACAGGTCTTGCAGCTCACTAAGAATCAGTCTATTCAAACTCTCAGAGACCCTATCTTGGGCTTCTAGCCTATAAATCACACAGCTTCATCTTTCCCCCATGGAGCAGCCCCATGGGGGCTAATCCCCATGGGGGCGGGGATTAGCCGGGGTGGGGCTGAAGCGTCAACCTTGTGGTTGATAGTTCCATGATTATCTGACAGCACTACCAGGTCTCACTATTTCAAATAAGAGAAACCTAAACACAAGTCTCTGTTTATCCAAAAGAATTTGAAACCCCATTCGTACCGTCTTGGATCCTAGCAGAATCATAATAGCCCCAGTTTTGTGAAGGCATTGGTAGCTGGACTTTGTCTAGATTTTGAGTTTTGCTGTCCAGTCAGTCAAACAAGGTTAGATACCAAGACATTGTCAAACCGTGGAGCCAAGTTTCATCTGTCTAATGTCATTTTGTAAGAGATGAAAAGGAGGATCGCAGTGGAGTCTGAAGGAATAAGTTGGGCTTGGTGCTTTCTGTTCCTCGTATAATTATTGGCCTATGATTCTTAAACTTGTAATTTGACAATTAAATACCTCACATACAGAGTCATTGTCCTATATGGAAGACTATCAAAGTCAACTGGCAAGAACCCCGTGGACCACAGTGGTACA
>PVJH01030415.1:0-24849 GCA_004026705.1 Nesogale talazaci
CCTTCCCCCCAGTCCTCATTACTCTGCAATCATTATTGTTTTGTCATATCTTACACTGCCCGACATCTCCCCCTGCCCACTCCTCCCTACGTCTGCCCTCCAGATAGGAGAGTCTGCGGATCCTCACAGCTGGCTTTCTCTCTCCACCCCACCCTCCCTCCACCCCTATTCTTCTGACAAGCTTACACTTTACAAGACCCTCATTCAAACTGACAAAACATATCTCTTAACAGCGAAAATTAGGTGGCAAGAGTGGGGTGGGGGTGGGAGGGTTTGGCGCTGTTGCCTTGATGGCTCCAGGATATTCTTGAGAACACAGCTTTCGAACATGTCTGCTCTTGGCCATCTTGGTATGATCTCAGGCTGGAGGCAAGATGATTCTACATGTCTGATATATCAAAATCCAGAGGGAGCTGTGATGTCATTATCTTTTTGCATCTGCTTTAGGAAAACTGGCGCCCAGTTACTCCTGACTCTTTGTGATCCAGAAAAGGATTGCAGGGAGCAGCTGGTGGGTTTGAACTGTCTGCCCAGTGCTTATCTGACAGCGCCCACAGAGCTGCTGCTGGCTGGAGAGGAACTTGGAATTGATGAAGGCTGCAGTCAGAAAGTTGTTTGTATTAATTAAAAGACAGACTTGGTGATGCCAGGAGGGCCACCAAGGGAGTTCATGACTAGCGACTTCAGAGAGGCTGAGCACTTTGGATGGATGCTGTGAGATGATCACTGCCCGTTATTAATCATTCACTGTGCTAAGTGTTTTGTTTGCGCTGTTTCATTCCATCCCTTATTGTTATCCCCATCTCACAGGTGAACAGTTAGCAAGTCCAAGGAGTGCTGCATGGAAAAACCTGGTCTGGAAACTGGGTCCGTCTTGTGCCAAAGCTGCAGCGTCTGCCTTATGTAAGTGGAAGTACATCCGGATGTGTGTCCTCAGACTTAAGATTGCCTGGCTCTTTTTCCTGTGCATTCTGAAAGAACCAGACTAACAGAATACTCTAGATTTTAGGTTTCTATGATCTGCTTTCTTTATCCAGTTTACTGTGAGTCCTTTAAAACTGCACACCCGGGGAAAGCCTACTATCATCCATAGTCTGATTCTACCCTGACCAACACTGAACAGGGACAGTCACTGGGCTGACAACGACTAGACACGTGATTCAAACGCTCCAGCCTTTTCTTGGGTGAAATGTGAGGCCGTTAGCTCCTGTAAAGACTTACAGTACGGCCAACACTATAAGGATCACTATGAGTTGGAATAAACTTAATGACAGCAATGTTGTTGTTGCTGTTTGGAGTTTTTTTTTTTTTAACACCAAAAAAGATTCCTAGCAACACAGTCGTTAAGCATTGGGCTGCTAACCAAAGGGTCAGTAGTTCTAATGCACCCATAGCTCTTTGGGAGAAAGTCAGACTGTAACTGGCAATGTGCTGCTCTGAAGGTTGTCCAGAATCAGCCCGAGTGCCCTGCCGTGCAAGTGATTCCAGGACACAGCTATGCGGTAGGACAGAGTGGAACTGCCCAGTAGAGTTTCAAAGGCTAGCGATCTTGATGGAACCTGAATTTGTTCTAAGTTTAAATGCAACTTGCTTGGCCCACACAGACATTTCTTCTCGGGCTTTTTAAATATTCCTGGTGGTCTTTTCATTCTTACTCTTTGCTTTGATCTTTATATAATTTTTTTCATTTTTCTATTTCATTTTGTTTTTGGTTTGTGGGTTTTTTCCCCCAGTTTAAATAACTTTATTGTCCCTTTAATAGATCATCAACTTGTTCCCTTACGTATTTTGTACTGTTTCTGTTAGGTTTCCCAGTTTGTGACTCACAGGAGTGGATGCACAGAGACAATACGGGACACAACAGTTTATCAGGGATGGGGGAGCCAAAATGGAGGGGAACTGGAGAACAAACAATGAATATAGGAGGGGAAGGGAGCACTAGAACTGATTGCGATGATGTGTGTACAACGCTTTTTAAAAAACAACTTAACTATGGAAGTGTATGCTGTGAATTTTATATCAGGAAAAACTGTTAAAAAAGAAAGAAAGAAAGAAAGAAAGAAAGAAAGAAAGAAAGAAAGAAACCAAAAAGAGTTTTTGCTTACATTGAGTTTATGTTAACGGAGGTAGAATAATTTGGGAAAAAATATCAATAATGGTTACACAATTTGAAGTGTGCAATCAGTGACACTGATTATTCATGTAGAAGTTGTTCAATTGGAGAATGTTTTGTTGTGTATATTTTTGCACAATTGAAAAATAACAATTATGCAAATAATGTGTGTTAGTCTGGGTTGACTAGAGAAGCAAATTCATAGACACTTGTGTGTATAAGAAAGAGCTTTACATGCAAGAGCAATTGAATATTGAGAAAACATCCTTGCCCAGTCTAGATCAAGTCCATAATTCCAATATTAGCCCGTCTGTCCAATACTAGTCCATAAACTCCTCTTTAGACTCAGACAGCCATGCAATGATGTCAAATGCAAGAAGATCACAAGCCAGTGGGTGGAAAGTCTTGTGGATCCAGTGGCAGCAGAAGCATCTCAACTCTGACAGGGGTCTCACGTGGCTCCTCCAGCAACAAGACTCTGGCTGCAACAGCATAGCTCCATCAGGCTTCTTGTCAGTGTCTCACAGAGCTTGAGCATGTGTCCTGCCTCCAGCCAGCTATTGATCTCCTTTGCGCCTCCAAATGAAATCATCAAGCTGAGACCAGACTGACAGACCAAATTCCACCCCTTCATCCTTAATAATCTCCAATTGACAACAGATTAGGTAACTATCACAAAGGAGTACAAGGAAAAAGAAATGTTCTCAAATTGGTGCCGATCATTGTACAACTTAAAAAAATATGAATTGTATGATAGATGGAAGAAGTGCCAATAAAACTGTGTGGAGGGGCTCTGCCTTCTGCCAGCCCCTCTGGTTGGTGCCCTGACTCCCTTAAAACGCTCTGCCTCCCGGGTTCCTGCCCGCACTGTGTGTGGACCTTGCTGTTGAGATCATGTCCGTCCAGGAGGCATGCCATGTTACCCAGAGAACTTTCCAAACAAGTACTCCAAACCTATCTAATGTCTGAAGAGAAGTGGAGGAGACGCGGTGTTCAACAAAGTCTAGGCTGGGGACATGACGTGATTCATGAACTAGAACCACATATTCTTCTCTTTAGATGACCGCTTCCAAAAGAGCAACACAAATGAAGATGGTCCAGGGATGTCCAATGAAATCTTCCTCAAGTTTAATGTTTATGTGGATGGATGGTGTAGTATTCGGTGAATGCTTTAAAAATGTACCAATCGGGCTGAGCCCCGGTGGCGTAAGTGGTTGAGTGCAGGACTGTGGCCTGCGGGCTTGGCAGTTCAAATCCAGCGGCAGCTCTCAGGAGCGGCAGTGGGTAGCACCCACGACCACCAGAAGCAGTGATGCCCACCCCACCCCCGCTATGTTCTTCACAGCAACAGAGCTCAGTTAAATGTAACTGCAAATAGGTTACTATAAGGTGTTTAAGACTTAATATCCTTAGACTTTTTTAGTATAAGTAAATTGCCTGTTGGATTTTCACTTTGCTACTTTTGTTTAAAATAAAGTTTCTATGTTTGATTTGTTTAAAATAAAACTGTTTTTTGGGGGGAAGAAAAACCCTCTTAATGGAAGCAGACTGCCACACCTCTCTCCTGTAGGTCAGTGAGCTGGTGGGTGAGAGTAGCTGGCTCAGTGAGGATTACAGCATTGAAAACCCTACAAGATGGTCCACTGGAGCACATGGGGTTGTTAACGGGCCATACTGACTCAAATAACCAAGAGAAACAACACTTGCCAGCAGCTTCCTGGGAGAAAGACTTGGGAGATCAATTGCTATGTAGAGTGCAGCCTAGGAAACCCCTTGGGGAAGTTTCATGCTGTCCGATAGAGTCATTATGAATCAAAAGGAATGGTACGCAACAAGATATAAAGCAAATCTCACGCTGCCTCTTGAAACCGTGATTTAAATGGGACGATGTAAAGATAATTCAAAGAAAGAAAAGATAAGGGTTTTCAGTTCCCATTTTATTTCTGCGGAGAAAAAAAAAATCCTGCATTTCTCTTGTGAATCAATATTAGAGTCTGTCTTCTTAACGTGAGTCAACTAACTTCCCTAAGTTTTTCACAAAAGTACTGACAGTTACTGACAGTTACAGCAGATTAGGGATAATATAGAACCTTATGGGCCCTGTTGATAGGCATAAACATTTGCACTCCCCTCATTTGAAAGGAAGAATAAAAAATTATAAGATAAGCTGAGCCCTGGTGGCGCAGTGGTTGTGTGTGGAATTGTGGCCCACAGGGTTCAAATCCATCAGCAGCTCTCCAGGAGCAAGACTGGGCTTCCCACTCCCACCAGGGCAGTGATGAAAAAAAAATTATAAGATAACCACGGTCTATTGAGCGCTCACCCTGTGCCAGGTAAGAGACCAAGCGTTTTTCTCCTGTATGACATCTTTTAATTTGTACAATATAATGCTTGAAATGTGTTTATTATCCTCTTTTCACGTAGGAGAGTTGGTGTTCTGAGAAATCATGGCATGAACTTCCTCAGGGTGCAGTTGTTCCTATGAACAACCAAAAAAAACCAGTGCCCGGTCCTGTGCCAGCCTTGAAATGGTTACACTTGAGCCCATTGTTCTAGCCCCTGTGTTAATTCCCATCTCTCTGGGGTTCTTCCTCCTTTCCCCTGACCTTCTTCCTTGCCAAGTATGTTGTCTTTTTCCATAGACTGGTCTGTCTTGATAACATGTCAAAAGTATATGAGATGCCGTTCTGCTCTCTGTTCTAAGGAGCACTGGGGCGGTGCTTCGTTCAAAGCAGGTTTGCTTGCTCTTTGGGAGTCCATGGTACTCTCAAGATTGTTCAACAACACCATAATTCAAATGTATAAACTCTTCTCTGGTCTTCGGTAGTCATGGTCTAACTTTCACATGGATATCAGGTGACTGGAAATAGAACGGTGTGTGGTTCCTGCACACCTTAGTCTTCAAAGTGACATCTGTGCTTTTCATCGCTCTAAAGTGTTCTGTGCAGCAGATGTGCATAGTGTAAGAGGCTGTTTGATTTTGACTGCTGCTTCCATGAGCGCTGATTGTGGATTCAAGCAAAATGAAATTCTTGACAATTCAATTTTTTTCTCTGTCATGTTACATATTTTTTTTTTATCAGTTGTGAGGATTTTGGTTTTCTTTACCATGAATTGTAGCCCATATTTAAGGTTACAGTCTTTGACCTTTATCAACAAGCACTGCAAGTCCTCTTGGCTTTTAGCAAGCAATGTTATCTACACATTGTAAGTGAATATACCTTTTCCCACTAATGCAGTATGGTTCTACATGTAATCCAACGTCTCGGTTTATTTGCGCAGCATTCAGAATGAAAACGTACGTTGAGAGGACACAGCCCTGGCTCACACCTGCCCTGACTTTAAAACACACTTTCTGTTTGAATGACTGCCTCTTGCTAGAGCTAAATAATTTCTGCATGAGCATAGTTAAGTGTTCTGGAATTCCCATTACTCTCGATCTTATCCATAATTTGTTATAATCCACACAGTCAGCTTACTTTACATAATCAATAAAACACAAGCACATCTTTATGGTATCCTCTGCTTTCAGCCAAGGTCAATCTGACTTCCACAATGATATTCTTTGTTCCATGCCCTCTCTGATTCTGGCCAGAACCTCTGGCAGTACCTTGTCAATGTATTGCTCTGCTGTTGGGTGATCTGTAGTAAAATTTTATTTTCATGTGATATTATTTGATAATTTCTGCATTGTCTCATCTGCTGTTTTTAGAAGGGGTACAAAAATGAATGTTTCACAATTGTTTGGTCAGGTAATTGTCTTCCAAATTTCTTGGCACAGAAAAGTGTGTGCTTCAAGTGTTGAAACATCCCAGTTGGTGTTCCATCAGTTCTTGGAGCCTTGATTCTTTTTTTTCTATTGTTTTCAGTTGGGCTTGAACTTTTTTCTTCAATAGTGTTGGGTTTTATTTAACCCTATGCGCCTCCTTGAAATGGTTAAATGCAAACCAGTTCTTTTGGCATTCTTTCCTGCAGCATTTTGATGCTTTCTGCAGCCTTCAATATTTTGCTCTTGGAATTCTCTGTGATTGCAACTCAGTCTTTGAATCCAACCCCCCAATTCTTTCAGTTGAGGTACGCTGTACATGGTCTTTATTTATGGTGACCTAACTCTCCATGTATCATTTAAATGAGATGCCTCTGTACATTTCATTATAATACTCTGCTTTGTTTTCTCATGCTGCCCTTTGGAACTTTCTTTAATTGCTCTTGTATTCATCATTTATTTCTTTTGCTTTAGCTATACTATGTTCAAGAGCAGTTTTCAAAGTATTGTCTTTTAAATGACCTTTTGCTTTCTTCATGCATGATATTCTTGATGTTTTTCTATGACTTTTTTTTTATCTCCTATCATTAGTTCTCAGTGCATCAAGTTGTTCTTGAGACGGTCTTGACAGTTGGGTGGGTATACTGATGCTGGCTTTCATAGACTTATTTAATTTTCTTCAGTTTTAACTTAAACTTGCATAAGAGCAGTTGAAGGTCTGTTCCCCAGTTATCCCCATGCCTTGTTTTGGTAAATGATATTAAGCTTCTCCATACTTTGCCACAGATATTCTTAATTGATTTTCCTGTATTCCATCTGGAGAGGTCTATGTGTGTAGTTGCTGTCTGTGTTGTTGGGGGAAAAAAGATAATTTCAATGAAGATGTCCTTCCTTTGACTTGTAAAATTCTCCACATCCAACTTCACTTTTATCTCCAAGGCCATATTCTACATCTATTATTTCTTCCTCTTTGTTTCCAACTTTTGCCTTCCAATCACCAATAATTATTGATGCATTGTGATTATATATTTGATCAATTTCAGACTAAAGAAGCTGTCTTGATTCTTCTATTTATTACTCAGTAGCATTAGAGGTTGTTTTATAAATAGGAATAATAGCATTAACTGGATTTTTTTAATGCCTGTCAATGGTATCTGATCACAGACAACATTGTACTTCAAGGCAGATCTTGATTTTCTTTATATGAAATCCAGGATAGGTAGTCCATAGAGTGACTGGGTGAACAGTTCCTTTAGAGTTGTAGCAGGGGAAGTTGGGGGATAATGGGGAGCTAAGTAAAATGGGCACAAGAGTGAAGAAAATATTCAAAAATGAGTATGGTGAGGATTGCACTACTCTTTATTATGCTGAATCATATGATACTTGAATTGAATTATATACCAATAAAACCTTTTTAAAAAGTGAAGTGAAATAAAAAGACTTCAGAAGAGACTTTGAAATTCACTCTTGCTTGTATAGTAGCTAAACCAAACAAAAAGAAATCACAAGGTAAAAAAGCTAAACAGAAAATTCCAAAATCCAGCTCAAGAAGACAGAGTAGATATTATAATGAATAGTATGAAGCCCTGGAGACAGGAATTCCCAAAGAAAGTACACACTCAGAAAAGTAAAGCCAAATGCTATAATAATATAGAGTGAAGGGCAAGTATTGACTGATGCAGGAGGTATCTAAAGATGAAAAGAATATATAAAATGAAAGGAAAAGCTACCCCAAAATGGTTGATGTTCAATCATTTCAAGAGGCAGCATATGAATAAGGACTAATAACAGTAAGGGAGGAAGTCCAAGTTTACTGAAGGCATTAGCCAAAAAAAATGCTCCCCAGAATGGGCAGAATAATTGTACTGTTTCGACAAATTGACAAAGCACTGGACACAGTCATTTGTCTATGACAAGGAATTTGAAAGACATCTACCTGTCTGATCAACTGGAAGAGATCTCTATGTGTGCCATTTCATAGAAAGATAACAGAATGTCAAAGTATTGTGTATATAACATAGAAAGAAAATTTTGCTGAAGATTGTTCAAAAATGATTGCATCAATACATGGAGAGGGAGCTGTCAGAAATTCAAGTTAGATTCAGAAGACTACATGTCAGGAATATATCAAGGCTTCCATCAGATGGATCTTGACGAAAAGCAGAGAAAACCTGAAAGATGTTTACTTGTACTACACAAAGGCATTCTACTGTGTGGATCATAATAAACTATGGATAACATTAAGAAGAAGGTGAATTCCTGAACATGCCATCATGCACATGTGGAACTTGTACATGGGTCAAGATACAGTCTTCCCAGCATAGCAAAGGATTCTGCAAGGTTTAAAATCAGGAAAAGTGTGAGCCAGACTTGTGTCATCTCACCATATTTATTCAAGTGATATGCTGAGCAAATAATCTGAGAAGCTGGACTATGTGGAAAAGAAGGAGGTGTCTGGATTAGAGAAAGGCTTTACCCATAACCTACAAGATGCAAATGACAAAACCTTGCTTGTTGAACCCAAAAGACTTTGAAGCAGTTTCTGATAAAGACCAATGAGTGAAGCCTTCAGTCTGGATTAAAACTTGATATAAGGAAAGCCCAAATCCTCACAACTACACCAATAGAAAGCATCACGATAAATAGAGAAAATGGTGTCATGGTCAAGGATTTCATTATACCTGCATATACAATCAATGCTCATGACAGCAGCAGTCAAGCTGCACAAGATCTCTTTAAAATGTTGAACAAGGATGTACTTTGCATTCTAAAGTGTGCCCATCCCAAGCCACAGTATTTTCATTCACTTGATACGCTTATAAAAGTGGGACAATGAAAAGATGAAGACAAAAAAACTTGATAACTTTTATTTGTAGTGCTAGCAAATACCTTAACTGCCAAAAGAGCAAATAAACCTGTCTCAGAAGAAGTGTAGCCAGAATGCTCCTTAGAATCGAGGATGCTTAGACTGTCTCACATACTCTGGGCATGAGAGATGAGTCCCTGGAGAAGTCCCTCATGCTTTGGTGAAGTAGAAGATCAGTAAAAAAGATGATGACCTTCCATGAGATGGACTGGGGCAAGGGCTGTGACAATGGGCTCAGACAAGCGACAGGGGAGAGGATGATACAGGAAATGACGGAGGAGGCAGCATGTTGTGTTCTGTTAGTCAAAGGACCAGGATGAGTTGGTACAACTGAACAGTGACAACAAGTGGATTTAACTATATTTTTATGCTTGTTTTCATTTGTATTATTTCTATGCTGAAATGCTTATCCATATTTCTTGCCTGTTTTGTAATTGAATTATTTGGTCTCATTTGTCTGTGCCTTGACAGTAATTTGTGTATTTTGGGACACATCCTTTGTCAAAGACCTGTTTCAAAACAAAACAAGAAAGACCCACTTTCTTCTAACCAGTGGCTTGCATATGAATTCTCTTACCTGTGTCTTTTACAGAACATATTAAAAATTTTATGTCATATGGTTTTTTTTTAATCTTGAAATGTTCTTTTTGACTAGGAATGTGATGCCATTCCTTTCAAATGCATTATTAAATGACCACTGCCAGTCAGTTCAAGCTCACTAATGCCTAAGATATTGATGTTCATGCTTTCCACTCCATTCTTGATCATTTCCAATTTTCCTAGATTCATACTGCATATATCTCACATTCTGATTATTCATGGATGTTTGCAGCTATTTCTGTTCAAGTGTTGGATCCTTCAGCAAATGAAGGTCCTCAAATCTTTACTCTCTACATCATTAGACTCTGCTTTGAGAGGACAACTCTTGCCAGGTGGATTTTGCGTGCTTTCCAACCCAAGGGGCTCATCTTCTGGCACTATATCACACAATGTTCTGCTGTGCCTACAGCTTTCAGGAGCTCTGATGGCGTACAGGGTCACACACTGGGCTGTTCACCACAATGGCATCTGCTCCACTGGAATTACAGAGACTATAATCTGCAACGATTGAAAGTCTCAGAAACCCACAGCAGCTGTTCTACTCTGTCCTATAGAATCGCTATGAATCAGAATCAACTCGATGGCATTAGGTTTGGGGTTTTTTTTAAATCCCTCAGAATTGGAGAGCATCTTCTTTTTTCATATCTGTTCTTAGCCTGGAAGTTCCATGGATACCTGTCCCCATAAGTGACCTTGTTGGTATTTGCAAAACACAGAAATGTGCAAGCCACCACAGAACGGAAAACTAGCCCGGGGCGCTACTCAAAGTAGCATATGGTCAATGGCAGTTTTGCTGGCAACTAGACTTACTGTTATTTCGTTGTTGCTCTTGTTGCTGGGTGCCTTCAAGTCCCTTTTGACTAATAGCAACCCTTTCTACAACAGAGGGCGACCCTGGCTGGCCCTCTGCCATCCGCACACCGCTGCTAAGTTTCAACCCATTGCTACATCTTGTGCTAATCCAGCTTCCTGAGGACCATCCTCTTTTGACTGACCCCCGATGTTACCAAGAACGATGCCCTTTTCCAGGAACGGGTCTCTCCTGAGAACGTATCCAAGTATATTGAAATGAAGTCTTGCCAGCCCCAGTCTAAAGAGCATTTGCCTCTATACTTCTTACAAAACAGATGTGTCTGTTTTTTTTCCTGGTAGTCCATGATATATTTAATATGCTACAACAACAACAAACTCAAGTGCACCAATTTTTCTCTGAGCTCCCTTATTCATTATCCAGTTTTCAAGCATGTATGAGGTGATAGAAAATGCCCTGGCTTGGCTCAGGTGTGCCTCCGTCCTCAAGGTGACACTGCTGTTTTTGAACACTTTAAAGAGCTTTTGTGCAGTAGATTTGACGAATGCAATACATCACTCGACTTCCCGACCAGAGCTTGTATTGATATTTTATGAATCCAAATATGATGAAATCCTTTAGAACTTCAACCTTTTTCCCTTTTATCATGATGTTGCTTATTGGTTCAGTTGTAAGGAATTTTGTTTACATTAAGGTATAATCTAAACTGATGACTGTAGTTTCTATCTTCCCCAGTAAGTTGATCCTTTAATAAGTGAGTTTTGACCGTAGGGTTGGCTTTGCCATGAGACCCAACATTCCCTTACTGACCCACAATGCTACAGGGGCGGGGGGAGGTGCAGCACCTGAGACACAATGTGGGAATTGTGTCCTATCTGACACCCCCACACCATGGCATAACACAAAGGGAGTGCAACAGAGCAGCAAGGGGAGCAAAGCAACAAGGAATCTGAGGAATTCTGAAAATTGACTTTGGAGTTGGGGGAGCAGGACTTGGCACTGAATCGTACCCAATCAGAAACACTCATAGGGGTCAGCAGGCTGATCTGGAACTATTCATAGACTGCCTCTTTCTCTCTTTTCTTTCTTTCTTTCTTTCTTTCTTTCTTTCTTTCTTTCTTTCTTTCTTTCTTTCTTTCTTATATCTATATAAGATAGGGAGAATAAGCAATCCCAAGGAGAAAATAATAGGAATGATAGTTTTGTGGGGACAGACAAAAGAAGGAGGTAGGGGATGGGAGGGGGGAGACAACAAACCCAAGGACAAGGGAACAACAACAAGAGATCTACAATTTGATGGTGGCAAGGAAGTCATAGAATTCCTGGTAGGGTTCGATCAAGTGCAATGTAGCAGAGAGGAAGTACAGAGAGCCAAATGAAGGCTGAACATAACAGTGGGACAAGAGAAAAGTAAAAGGAAATAGA
Organism: Nesogale talazaci; assembly: GCA_004026705.1. Lineage (NCBI taxonomy): Eukaryota > Metazoa > Chordata > Mammalia > Afrosoricida > Tenrecidae > Nesogale > Nesogale talazaci. The sequence goes on from PVJH01030415.1 coordinate 11,582, forward strand.
GGAAAGAACTAGGAGGCAGAAGACAGTTATAGAGGCATAAACAAAGGCATATATGGTAATATATAGAAAATATATTCATATATAATGATAAGGCTACTGGCCTATGTACAATATTTATTGGTTGAGTAGTAAGGTAGCAGGCAGACATTGGGTCTCTACTCAAGTCCTCCCTCAACTCAAGAACACTTTGTTCTAATGACCTGATATTCTGTGATGCTTACCTTCCTGATTTGATCATTGAAGACAAAATGGTTGCATAAGCGAATGTGAAGAAAGTTTATGTTGCCTGATTTTCAGAAGATATAGTATCTGGGGTCTTAAAGGCCCGAAGTTAAATAATCATCTATCTAGCAGGGAAGCAGCAAAGTCTTCATGGAAGAAGTACACTAACCTGTGTGATCATGAGGTGTCAATGGGAGCAGGCATCAGGTATCAGAAATGTTAGGCAGAAATGGGAGTTGGTGGAGCAAGCGAGTGGGAAAATTCCCTGTTTTGGAGGGGCCAGTGTAAAACATGCTAAGGACATTGCAGAAAATCCCAGCCTCCCCCTTGCCCCGCCCTCCCCTTTGGTGGCCTGCAAAACCCAGATGCAGGAGGCTAAACCATTGCAGGTAACATTAAACACTGTTGCTTAGCTCCAGATTTGCAAACGGCAAAATCACAATGGAAAATTCCCCAACTACTCCCCCCTAAGACCCGAGTTATAAAACTCTCTACTTCTCATCTGGACAGCGCGACTTCGCAGCACCCCCCCCACCCCCACCCCCAAGCTGAGGCCTCATCAACCTGGCGCAGTTGCTCAGGAAGCTCCCATCCCTTTCTCTGTACTCTCCTCCCTCCCGGGCAGTGTGACTTCTCTGACCCCAATTGCAATTAGGGACCTGTGAACCTCACTCAGGAGCTCTGAAATAAACCTTTAAAGCTATTTTCTGCCTTTGCCTTCTTTCTTTCTTTCTTTCTTTCCATTACCAATTCTACCTTACAAAAAGACCTCAAATAACCATTTTGATGCATATGAGAGGGGTCAGAATGGAGACCCCAAACCGATCTGTGGACAATTGGGCATCCCCTCACGGAAGGGACAAGTCAACCATGATGCAGTACAGCACTGAGAAAAAGCATACAGCTTTCCTCTAGTTCTTTAATGCTCCTCCCTCTCTCCACCACTATCATGACCCCGGTTCTACCTTGCAAATCCAGTTAGAACAGAGCATGTACACAGGTACAGATGGTAGCTCTCAGTACACTGAATCAAGGACAGATAACTCCCACAGGAAAAATAGTGGGAGTAGTGATACCATGAGGGTAGGGGGAAAGGAAGGGGAGAAGGGGGAACCAATCTCAACGATCGACATGTAACCTGCCCCACCCCCCACCCCAGAGAGATGGACAACAGAGACATGGGTGAAGCATGGTGGTGGGTGGTGTGAAATATGAAAATAGAAATAATTTATAAATTATCAAGGGTCCATGGGGGGAGGGGAAGAGTGTGGGAAAGAGAGGAGAAAAAGAACTAATACCATGGGCTTACATAGAAAGGAACTGTTTTGAAAATGATGGCAACATACGTACTAACGTGCTTGATGCAATTGAAGTATGGATTGTTATAAGAGGTGTAGGAGCCCCCAATAAAGTGATCTTTAAAAATAAACACATAAGTAAGTGCCTTTTCTGTCTTGCCACGTCAGCAGTTCAGACCCTCCTAGGCAATGGAGTTTAGTTGCAGTTGACTTTCTGCAAGGGGGTCTGCCATTAGCTCTGTACTGTTAGGCACATCTACTCATCCTGAACACAGGAAGGTGGCTCAGTTTTTATATCTGAAGACAGATTAATATTCTTAGAAACATAAAAAAGCTCTTCTACAATTTGAACCTTGCCAAAAGTCTACAAAACATACCATACTACCAAAATAATACTCAAATGGTAATTTATGGGTGCAGAGCAAATGTTCCCCCAAACAGTGCCTTAAAGCAACACACATTTGCTATTTCAACATGTCTGTAGGTCAGAGACTGGGGAATGAGTTGACTGGCTTGGCATTGCCCCAGAGTCTCCTACGAAGTTCCATGGGAGACATCAGCCAGCAGGGTTGTCACTATCAGGAGTCTTGGCTGGGTTTGGACAATTTGCTGCCAAGGTGGCTTGTTGACATGGCTCATTCACACGGTTTATTCACATGGCTCATTCACATGGCTTCGGTTCCTCACTGGCTGTTGGCAAAAGGCCCAGTTCCTTGACACATGGGGTTCTCCCAAATGCTATTTGGGTGTTCTTGGACTTTCATCAGAGGAAATGAGAGAGACAGAGAGAGAGAAGGGTAAAGCACAAACCACCACTCCTCTTGCCATAGTCTACTAGTCATACTGACTAAGGTGGAGTGTAGGAAGAGTCCACACAAGGGAGTAAGCACCAAGAAGCAGCGCTCATGGCGGGGAGTGGGGGCTGGGGGGTGGCACTTGAGGGCTGAATACAATCTCTATGAACTGCTAATTCATAAAAAGAGAAAGACCATGGCAAGCTCAGTGTGAATGGGGCCTACAGGAGGGGGCAGCATTTGGCCTTTGTGCTGCCAGAGAGAGTGACTCTCACAAAGATGGGGTTCTCCAAACCAGAGCTGATGGGGCACGTTTGTGGGTCAGCTCAGGGTAACTGAAATGAGGCAGTGCTGAATTGTCAGAAAACAAATTAAATGGACCAATTTCATGCAGAAAACAATCGGACCCTATCTTGGCATTGACATGTCATGTAGCAGATTCTCTTAGTCTTCGCTCGAATTTTAATTATTGTTAGACCTGCTACTCAGTCCTGTCAAGTTTTCATGCTGTTTATTCCCTGCTTGCATGTCTGATCATGAGGACACCACTGCCATCTCTTCCATCTCATCTTCTGAGTTTCTCTTCTCCTAGACTGTGTCAACTGTCTCAGACTGTGTCCTCAGAGGGCTCCAATCTCTCCCCTCCATCGAAAGTCCAGGCCACCCCCAGCCTTTTCTGTTCTGTTACCTCTGACAGCACCTATGGTCTGCTTTCTGATCGGTCCAGCATGCATTAAACTATTATTTACTTTGGTGCATTTACTTAACATTTGATGCATATGTACATGCAGTGCTTTCGCAGATACACTCTAAAGTTTTGGGGAAATGCTTGATACTCCTCTGTGCTCCACAGTTTATCTTACTCTGCACTGGCTGCCCCCTGGCCTCCCAGCAGGTAGGACAATCCTTTGTAAGAAGTCAATAACCGATCAGCACTTCTTCATAAAGCTGGCATTAATCTGGCCCTTCGGCAGCAATGCTTTACAGGAGGCGAAGAATATATTGCCGGGTGTACAAGGCCAAGTAAAGTTGGTGAAAGTGGGGCCTCATCGTCACTTTGTACTAGATGTGAAATCAGCAGAAGTTATGGCCGTTCAAGAGACTCTGAAGGACTAGAGATGATATAGCTGCCATCCCCTGGAATGCCCTGAGTGATCCATTTCCATGGACATCTCAATGAAGCCAGGCAATGCTTCTCTATTTCAAGCTTCAAAGCTCCATTCTTGAGATTAAATGTGATTAATTTATTATATTGGATGAGTGTGAGTCTAGGAGATAAAAGTACTAGAACTGAAATTGGCACATAGTAGGTGCTGAAAAGAGATTTCCTTTTTTGTCCCTTAGATTTTGGTAACAAATATTCTAGTTGTTCCCAAAGACACCTGCCCCACCTACCCCTTTCACACACATACCTGCCTAACTCCTGTCACAGCATCCTGATGAGATGAGCTATGGACAATGATTCTTCTTTACAGTGAGGTGGTATTTTATGTTATATTAAGCAATTCCAGGCATATCATTCCATTCTAGCATCACATAAATCCAGCCAGGTGGTATTCTGAACTCCCTTTTTTTTAAGAACTAAAATTGAGTCTCACAGAGAGTCTGTGATTTGTTGTTTATGAATTACTTGAGTTTGCATTTCCTGGTTGAATAAGGGAAAAAGGATGAAAGGGGGGCACTTTTTTAATGTTATTACTTTGAAAATATCCCTGCGGCCAATCCATTTGGCATCACGTCAACTCAGACCCTTGGCAGCCCTATATGGGTCAGCGTAGACGCAGGCTTTCGGTGGCTGATCTTGGGGAAGGAGATGGCCAGATCTTTCTTCTGAGCGACTCTTGGTATATTCAGACCTTGAACCTTTTAACGAGCTGACCCATCAGCACCACCCAGGGACTCCACCACGTGAATAGTGTTATTATTGACTTCCCAATATGGTGAGGCCCATGGGCCAAAGGAGTCTCTGGGTGGCACCTGCAGACCCTTAACTACTAGTCAAAAGGTGGCAGTTGGAGCAGCACCTAGGACAGCTCCGAAGCCCTCGGACAGCTCCAAAGACAGATCTGGAGAGCCGTGAACGCTCCCCAGAGCTTTACTCTGACCACAGGGGGCTGCCACAAGCCGCCAGGAGGTGAAATCCACCATGAGCCTCAGTCCCAGGGCCTCTCCCTGGACAGGCCATTCCAAACCCCAGGAAGGAGTCTGACCCCTTGTTCACCAGATCAACATGGGCTTGTGGAGTTTTTCAGCAGAAAAGCTGAGTTACCTTGTGATTTCTCTCCTCCCAGAACCTCCATTGTAAGCTGGTCACATGACATTGCCATTCAACCAAAAGATGATGTTTTCTTGAATTTCTTTCGAAGCAAGCGTGTGACCAGCTTGGCAGAGAGTCATGAATTTGGTTGAGAAAGGTGAAGAAGTGAAAAGACGGAGCAAGGCAAAGAAATATCTTCTCAGATAGAAAGAAGGAAGAAAGGGAAGGAAAAGAAAAGAAAGGAAAGGAAAGCTCTCAGCCAATGACCGCTGGAAAGAGTAACAGGTAAGAGACATAACGGTTCTTCTTGCAGCATCAAAAAACCTTCCCATCAGCTTCCCAGGGGGCATTAAAAGACACCCAGCTGTTCTTGAGCTGTTCTTGTCCCTTGTTCAAAGGCAAAAAGCTGGATTGTCTTCTGTCCTCAACTTGGTTCCCCCCCCCCCCACCGCAGTGGTGACCCTGGAGGTACAGGTGAAAACTGCCCCAGGGGGCTTTCTTGGCTGCAGCTTGAAGGACACCGATCTCCAGGCCTTTCCTTCCGCTATGCTGCAGGTGGAGTTTCTTCTGGTCACTAGACAAGCACAAAAAGTTTGCACCCAAGACCCATTGTCATCAAGTCAGTTTCTATAAAGGATTTTCGAGGCTGGAAGCCTCCCTGGGGGCAGTCTCCTCTTTGCTGTGCAGCAGTTAGTGAGCCTGTGTTTGGCAGTCTACTGCCTGGTCCGCAGCACTACTAGGGGGCCTCAGGCAGAATGAATCGTAGACACTAATGTTTCTGTTTTTTTAGACCCCACTATTTGTGGACCATTATCAGTAGGTAATTGTGGGCTGGCTCTTGAAAGGGAAAGAGGTATGAATTTAAGTATCTATGTGTATTAGCAGGCAGAAGGGAAACCCCAGAGATAGAAGATGGACATCAAACAGAAAGTTTAAAGTGGTAGGGTAGTAAAAGTGTGGTGCATCCTCCTCCCAGCTGGAACTGAGAGCCCTGGAGCTTGGGGACATCACAGACTCCCCACAGTCCTCCAGACCTGCCTCATCGTCCACCTGTACCATATCAGTGCCTCTCTCCCCACTGCCATTCTTGCCCCTTCTGCATTATTCTCCACACAACAAACTAAACTCACAGTCTTTGGCTCGGGTCTGATTAATAGTGACCTATAGGACTGAGTAGAACTACTCCTGCAGGTTTCTGAGGCTGAATGAGAATAAAAATTACAACATACAGAACTTTGCAGGCTACAGTTAAAGAAGTGTTGAGTGGACCTTTGTAACACTACATGCTTACATGACAAAAGAGGAAAAATCAATCATCTAGATGCCCATCCCAAGACACTAGAAAAAGAAGTGCAAAAGAAACCCACAGCGAGCAGAAGGAAGAAAGTAATAAGGATGAGAACAGAAATAAATCAGAAAAACTCTAGAGAAATCAATGAAGCAAAGAGTGGCGCTCTATGAAAACCCCAAGAAATTCTACAAAAACACTCCCAGAACTAATAAGTAAATTTAGCACTGTCACAGGATTACAAGATCAGCATGCAAAAATCAATGGCATTTCTGTATACCAGTAATGAGCACCTGTGAGCAAGATTTAAAATGTAATATCATGTATAGTGGCCCAAATAAAAATACTTAAGTCTAATGTTCACAGTAAATGCACAGGACTTGTGTGCTGACAACTATACAACACTGGTGAAGGAAATGAAAAAAAGATCTAAATAAATAGGTGTTCTGCGTTTGTGAATTACAAGACTCAGCATAGGCAAGATCTCAATTTACTCCCAAGTGATAGACAGTTTAAGACAATTCATATAAGAAACACAGCAATGTTTTTGTGTGTATTTAGTCAAAATTTATTTGAAAAGTCAGATAAACGAGGAGAGCTAAAACCATTTTGAAAAAGAAGGATAGAATGGGACGCAACCTGATCTCAAAGCTAATTATATAATTGTAGTAATGAGGACTATGGAGTATCGGCAGAGGGATAGGCACAGAGATCAATGAAAGAGAACAGGAAATCCCTAAGCAGAACCACACCAATATGCCCAGCTGATTTTTGACCAAAGAAGTGGAGCAATTCGATAAAGAAAAGCTGGCCTTTTTCAAAATAATGGTGCCGGAAGAATTGGACATTCATAGGCAAAAAAGGCATCTTGACCTAAGACTTATAGCTTGTCCCAAAGTAATTGATAGATAATTTAAAATCAATTGGGAAAGACCCAATCCTGGACAATACTGAAGCAGTTAGAATATGTCAGGATGCTTTGACCAGTGGTTGTTCTAGGGGTTCATAGGTGCCATGGAGTCGGTTCTGACCTCTAGTGACCTTGTGCACAACAGAAGGAAACCCCACCTCAGCCTGGGCCCTCCGCCGATGGCTCCCTGCTTGAGTTCCTTGGTACAACCATGGTGTCGATCCACCTCCTGGAGGGCCTTCCTCTTCTTCATTGCCCCACAACTTTACCAACCATGGTGTCCTTCTCCAGGGACTGGTCTGACCTGGCAACATGTCCCAAGTATGGAAGACGAAGTCTTTCCATCTTTGCCTCTGAGGAGCACTGGGGTGGTGTGTTAGTCTGGGTAGACTAGAGAAACAAATTCATAAATATGCATATGTATATAAGGAAGAGGTTTATATGCATAAGGAATGGAATATTGAGAAGGCATCCACGCCAAGTCCATTAAGTCCAATATTAACCCATATGTTCAATATTAGCTTATAAAGTCTTCTTCAGATTCACGAGGCACATGCAATGACACCAGGACAATCCCAGGCCAATGGGTGCAGAGTCTTGTGTATTCGGTGGTGGTAGAACTATCTCAGCACTGGCAGGGGCCTCTATGGGACTTCTCAAGTATCTCAGCACTGGCAGAAGTCTCCCCATGACTCTTCTAGCTTCCAGGGCTCAGGGTCTATCAGCATGCTGCAATGTCTCCCAGGGAGTCACCTTGTGTCTTATCAGTAGAGTGTCTCCAAGGAACTGAGTTGTGAGTCTCTCACCTCCAAGAGGAAATGCTGCCGGATTTCCCAGAATTCTCAGGAGAAAGCCATGCCCACACAGAGGACTCATTGGCTATCTCCAGATTGACAGGCTAGACTCCACCCCTACACTCCCAGTCCTGAAAATTTCCCAAGAGTACATGACTGCCACAGGTGGCTAGGAGGAGCCACGCACCTAATGAGGGTGGTGAGAAACCGCTGCTGAAGACGCGCCACCCTCTCAGGAAAGCATGGAGGAAGAAGTGGAGCTCTCATTGCATTTCTCCTAGTACTGCTTGTTCAGAAAGCGCTGACTGAGCCACAAAGGGGGAGGGATGGGACCCCCTCGTGCGCATTTGCACAACTCCAGTGGGCTCCCCAGGAGCTTTGCAGACACTTCCCCGGCTTTCCTCCTGGGTTTGGCCTTGACCCATCCCTCCAATGGCCGCCCCTGATGGGCCAAATTTCCAGGAGGACTTGCATGTTCTTGTGACAACCAGGGTCACCGAGGCGGTTCGTTGGCTCAGCAAGATTGGCAGTTTGAAGCAAGAGCTGTTCCTCTAAAGAAAGACGAGGCGGCCTGAGTTTACAGGCTTGGAAACACTACAAAGCATTGCTCAGAGTCAGATTTGACTCAGACCCAATGCTAAAGCCACCCAAGAAAAAGGAGCCTGATTTTCATGGAGTCATTTTCAACTCATGATGACCCTATGTGCTGCAGAATAGAACCCCGTCCCTAGGGTTTGGGGGACTGTGACCTTGTGGAAGGAGTTTGTCAAACCTTTCTTCCGAGGTCACTGTGAGTAAGGTCCAACTGCCAACCCATCGGTAGGAAGTGGGCACCGCACTAACCGCTTGCTCTGCCAGAAATTCCCTGTAAAATGTCAAGCATGGAATAAAGGATGAGGCTCTTCTCAGTTGCTTTTCACATGGAGAGTGGCAAATTGGAGTTCAGTATTAAAGAAGATCCAGCATTCTGTATGTGACGCCATTCAAATATTTTATTTTGAAGTACGTTATGCCCTTTATTATCATCCACATTCTCAAAATGATACGTGTGGGAACTAGAAAAGCCATGTACTTTTCCCAGGGTCAAGGAGCGACTACCTGTTCCTGATGGATGAAACCCAGATTTAACTCCCAGATAGCTGCTCTTGGTCGCTGCCCCTGCCCTTCCCCCTCTCGCTGGTCCCCAGGTCCTCAGCCACGTGGGCCCTTCGCCTTGGCTCAGGCAAGCGTTTTAAAGCTGCCAATCAATGCTCACACACATATTTCCTTCTGCCCGGCTCCAAGGCTTTCAGTTCTACCTTCATGGCTCAGCAGACCTCGCTCCCTTGATAAAGCGTCTGGAGACACCTTCTTCCTCAGTGAGCCTCCTGCCCAAAGACCCGCAGCCGCCCTCCCTCCCTGACCTGCTGCTCTGTCTCGGGGATTGGCTCTTGGTTCCACTGGAGCCACTTCTCTGCCCTTTCCCTAGGGCACTGCTTTCTCCTGGACAGACAAGGTTCAGTGCCCAGGGTTCTTGGGGGCCAGAGGATGACCCCCACTCACGATCCTTCATTCTTGAGGGTAGTGACATCCCCCCCTCCCTTTCTACTTCTGAGCTAGATCATTTTATGCCCAGAAAGATGGCAGCATGGACCCGCCCACAGTTGAGAGACTCCAAGATGTGACATCATGATGTTACTAAGCAATGGCGGTGGAAGCAGATCATCCTATCAGCATAGTCCCCGGCCTTCTCTTACCTAGGCCCAAGAGGAGAAGGAGAAATATAGTGCATTTTCATGATCTCACCCAAAAATTTGGTGGGAGTTCCAAAGACAAAGGCGAGAAGACTAAATCAAGTAAAACACTGCATCCCCTGTGTCCATCCAGGTCTCGCGTTCAGATCTCACCTGCCAGAGAGACAAAGAGTCAGGGGAAACAAGAAAGTCTGGGCTTAGGTTTTGGCTTTTACATGAGTAAGAAGACAGCCTCCTGGGCCCGTGGGCTATGATGAGCTAATGTGACATCTTCCAGGAGACTGCTAGGAAGGCCACTCACTGCCTGAGGATCTTACACCACCGCCATAAATAAAAGAGTAAATAGAACAGGACATGCTCTAATTTAGAAGATAGAGTTCATTAGAAAGTGAGCATAAAGGGGCCTAAAATAATTATGATTGTTGTCTTTGGAATAGATTTGGGGTATCTCTGGGGAGAATTGGATTAATCACAGTGCTCTTTACCGCAGATCATAATAAAAGTTGTTAAGCAAATACATAGGCTGCGTGGAGCTTCTTTTCTAGCAGACATGCAACCTGGGATGATTCACTTGCTATTTGAGCAGGATTCTTTACGCTGGATCAACTGTGTCCCTTTTGCTAATGACACGTTAATAGAATGAGTGGGCACAGAGTGACAGCTGATGACGGGAGATCTAGACGCAAAGCACAACCACCGCTGCCTGGAGCCAAACAGAAATGATACCATTTGACAACTCAGAATCCAAGGGCTAATTTGTTGTCCATCAAAGGACAAAAGACAGAGAGTTCCTGCTAAAAATGAGTAAGCTAAAAAGGAGACAGGAACTCATACCATACTTGTTTCTGATCGGAGCCAAAAGAGTCAATATATAAATGTAAGCAAACCGAGGACAGACAGGTGGTTTTATAAGAATTTCAAGTTCTGTGCCATGGAAATGAATATGATCCTGAGAAATCTTCTCTGGACACGGGCCAAGAGAAGGTGGCTTCATCTTTCCAAACTTCAGTCTCTTTGTTTTAACGCGATGCTCTTGATGTCCGTGAAGCTACAAGAGCTTCCGTGAAGAAGCTCTTCTCTACAGTATCATCTGCCTCAAGGTGAAAATCCTCGGGGAAAATGGGACTAGCTTAGATGTATAGGTCTACCAACTGACTTCAAAATGAATCTGTAGAAAGATGGAAGGGAAATACCACTGTGAGAATAGCACATTTTCAGGATGCTGTTGGCTCTATAATTTACTCTAGTGACGGCAGAATTTCTGTCACAGATGGAAGGAGAAAAAGAAATGCCAGTCATTTTGTCCTAATTCATGCACATTAAAAAAAAAAGACATCTGTCATGGTTTCCTTAGCTACTCCACCCCATCTGTTTATTTACAACCTAAGGGAGAAGTCAGGGAGCAGGAGCATTGAAATCTTCCTCAGCCACTTCCACTGCAGAGAGCATCAGAGTAACACTGCCCCTCGTAATACTGATCAACACTCCACACATCGCCAAGGACAGCCACACAAACCGAAACAGCATCCTCCTGACCCAAATGACCCCCCTTTCCCTGGAAGCTTTGGCCAAGCGATGGTTACAGAATGTCCTTCAGCGTAAATTATGAGATCTGCCGTGAAGCAGAAGCATAAATTTTTAAATGTTTTCCACCGCGGTCCTGTATTCCCTATAATCAAAGGAGGCACAAAATAAGATGAGATCTAGTTTCATGTCAAAACCATAACAATGATAAGAGGCACCCAGATTGAAAAGAAGGCCAATATTTCCCCTACAATTCTTTCTGGGATGTTAAGGTCACAGGTAATTTCTAGGCTGTAAAGTTCCTCATCACCACCAGTCAGTCAATTGGTCATAGGATGGTGACTTGTTTCTTCCTGTGATGCTGGAAGCTTTGCCACCACGATTTCTTTGTTCATATGTTGGACATGAACTTGAATGTCAAAGACTCCAAGTCCAGTTCAGTTTTACTTTCCCTCCTTTTTCTTTTCTTTTTTTTTTTTAAGCCACTCTGACTAGTCTTTAGGTCCAAGGGGTAAGGAATCTGGAGGGAGTTTTCATTTTTATTTGAAGCTATGAGCCTTCACACTCTTCTTTTGTTGTTTTTGTTTTGAAAAGATGTATATTACCTATAGTCACATCGCCTATTTCAAAAAATGAATTCAGTAATAATATCCTGTTAACTCTCTCACATCCCACCCCCATAGATGTGGTTCTCTTACCCCATCCTCTCATCCTTTCTTCCTCTCTATCAATTCATATCCCTCCCTTCTTCGTGTGCCCTCCTGTGTCCCTGGCCTCTTCCTTGTCATCAAAGTCTTATCTTTTGATCTAAACACCACATTTCTGGTCTTTTAGACTAGCTAAGGGTCCTTTGAATCTCTTCCCCACAGTATTTCCTTCAGCAAACATATTCTTCCAGTTAAAAAACAAACAAAACTCCACCTTTCTTTGCCTTTGTTTTTCTTTATAGTAATGGTGCTATTAAATATTTATCCTTATAAGATTGACTAAGTTTGCTAATCATAATGCTCTCTGCTTTTGCCATGCCTTGTGAGGTTTAAGAGAGCCACCTGCTTCTGTACTGTATGTGTGGGCCCGTACGCTTTTCTATTCCTCCATCATTGGAGTTCATTTCAAGAACTGTCAAGGTCACCCATGATGGAGAGGTTTCAGTGGAGTTTTCAAATCAAGTCAGTCAAGGAAGAGACTCGGGGACTTACCTCTGAACATCCGTCTTTGAAAACCTGACGGATCACAACTGAGTATTGTCTGGTGCAGTACTGGGAAAGAGAGCCCCTGGAATGGCAGGCACCCCAGAGGCACGCTGGTCACATCAGGGTACTCAAACCTAGACCTAACAAAGGAGGGGGACCTAGGAAAAAGACAGCTTTGATGCACTACACGGACGTCATTCAAAGAGTCAACAGAGGGCTGAGCCCCGGTGGCGTAGTGGTTGTGCGCGGGACTGCGGCCCACTGGGACGGAGGTTCAATTCCAGCAGTGGGGCTGGGCCTCCTACTCCCACCGCCGGAGAGCAGTGATGCCCAAAAAACAAAACAAAACAAAACAAAGAGTCAACAGAGAACCCCCAGTTTGGGAGGCGGGGCGGGGAATATTTAGTAAGAATACATCAGATAAAGAGCTAATCTCCAAAACCTATAGAAAACCGCAACCTCTGAACATTTGTAAAATAACCCAATTTTTAAAAACGGACACAGGACATGAATAGACTAGTAGTTTATCCAAGACAACAAACAGGCATGCCAAACCATATGAAGACATGTTCGTGGTCATTAGCAATTAGAAAAATGCAAATTAAGACAATGATAAGGCATCACGTGGAGCAAAGTTCAATAAAACAGAAACTAGCAAATGCTGGAGAGGAGCCCTACTGGTGGAGCACTACTGATGGAGCACTTCTGAGCTGGGCTGCGGTCGGCCTGGTCAGCGGCTCCAAGGGAGCAAGGTGGGGCTTCCTGCTTCTCTGAACAAGGGCCCTTGTGGGCATCACGGGGGGTCGCTGAGTCAACGTGGACTTCGTGGCAGTGGGTTGTGTGGTTTCTTTAAAAAGAGGATGTGGAGAGATCGGAATGCTTCTACGATGCTGGTGGAAATGTAGAATTATATAACCATTACGGACATCAGTATGGCATTTCCTTAAACAAAGGTAAAGCCCAGTGCCTTAGGGTCCAACAATCTCACGAGTAGGTACATACCTAAAAGAAATCAAGAACATAACACGAACAGCCATACGTACACCTATGTTTATCGCAGCTATTTCCACAATAGTAAAAACATGGAAACAACCCAAAACTCCAGCTATAGAGGAATTGATAAACAAGCTCTGGTACATTCATATTGTGGAATTTTATACAAGGGAAAACAATAATAACTCTCTTAAACTCTGCAAGACATGAACAAAACTAGAGAACATTATGCTTAGCAAATTCAATCTTACAAAGATAAATA
>PVJH01030416.1:0-23373 GCA_004026705.1 Nesogale talazaci
CTACTATGTGGACTAATTAGCTATTATATTCCTTCTCGCTGTATATATAATCATACGTGTCCTGGTTTTACTTCTCTAAAGAACCTTGCCTAACACAGAGATGATCATTGTATACCTGCTTCCTGCAGGTGTTGTGAGGGTTAATTGGGCATGGGGGAAGTAGTTGCTCAGTACACTTGACCTTGGCATGGTTCTCCGCATGGGAGTCTGTACCCAGGATGGCTTTGACAGAGCAGGAGAGAGACTTCGCACTCACCCTTGCCAAGAGAGGTGCTTATGTCTCAGTTTTCTAGTCGGGATGCCAGGGGATCCTTGCTCTCCCCACCCCCACTCCCACCCCGGGACATTGGTCTGGAGAGTCTGCCTTTACCTGAGTTGTCCTTTCCACTTCTGCCCCAGCAACTTCTCCCTCCTGCCTTGCAAACATCTCCATCATGGAGCGTATTAAATGGGTATTAAACTCATTGCCATGGCGTCAATACCAACTCGCAGTCACCCTACAAGACATGGTAGAACGGCCTCTACGGATTTCCAGGACTGTGACTTGTCATGAGAGCCTCCTGTTTCTCCCCCTTGAACAGCTGGTCGTCTCCAGCTGCAGGTAGCCATCCAATGTGTAATCAGGGCGCACTCTGATGGGTGATACTAGGTACAGAGCTTCCAACCAGCTCCAGGTGTTTGAAATACCTGGAGTTAGGTTCTTTCCTCGCTGACTGACCTCTGCGGGCTATATACAAGTATACTCCCTAGGCCCTTACGCCCACCAAGGTCAAGGACTGGAACTGCCAGTTCTGTATTCCAAGACCGTCTTCAAAGCCTGTTGCCAAAGGCCCTCTCTTTTCCAACAAACTTTTAACATCTTACATTTCTAATCAGGGCTTTGTCGATCATTCCTCATGTGTTTCTGTTCTCGATACCTGTAGGAAGGCCTAACGATAGAGTTTCCTGCCATGCGGCAGTTTGTCTAGTTAGCCGGTCATCATAGGCAACAATGGTACGATCTTTCTCCAAGTGAGAGGCCCCATGACTGATGACACAGCTGTTAAAGGGAGTATCTGTATTCGCGGCGCTTGGCTGCTATCCCAAGTTCTTACAAACTGAGAGACTTTAAAACAACAAAAATTGATGTTCTTAAGCTTCTAGACTTCAGAAGTCTGAATGTTGTTGTTGTGGTTGTTGTTGTTGTTGTTGTTGTTGTAGAAGTAGTTAGGGACCTCGAGTCAGGGGCTCTTGGTGAACTTGTATACCACAAAGCCAACCCCTGCCCGTTCCTGTGCCATCTTCATCCTGGCTGCTTTGGTTGATCCCATTGTTGCCATCAGTATCAATTCATCTCTTTCAGTGTTTCCTCTTTGTTTTATGACACACACACACACACACACACACGTGCACTATATCAAGCTTGGTGTCCCTCTCCAGGAACTAGTTCCTCCTGATAACATGCCCAACTACTGAGACCATGTTGCACCACCTTACTTCTAAGGAGCAGTCAGGTTGTACTTCTTCCAAAGAATTTTTTTTTAAATGTGTTCATTTTTCTGGCAGTCCATGATACAAAAATATCGTCTATTGAGTGTCCTTCAGCAACACCAGACTTCAAAGACATCAATTATTTGGTCTTCTTTAGTCATTGTCCAGCTTTCACAGATAGATGAGGCAACTGAAAACACCAGGGCTTAGGTCTGTCCTCCAAGTGACAGTTTTGCTTCTAAGCACTTTAAAAAAGGGCTTTTGCAGTGGGTTCGCCCAATGGAATATGCAATTTGATTGTTTTCATTGCTGCTCCCATGGGATCCAAGTAAAATGACATTTTTGGGCAACATCTTGGTTCATCATGAGTTACTTCCTAGTTCATTTGTGAGGGTTTTTGTTTTCTTTATGTTAAGATGTAGTTTTTATTGAGGACTGTGTCGTTGACCTTCATCAATAAATGCTTCAAGGCTTCTTTGCTTTCGGTGGCAGTTACATAATCTGTCAGGTTGGGAAGGGGTGGATTCTAGCCCGTCAATCAGATCACAGCTTGATGACCTCATTTGTAGGTGCAAACTGGAGGACAGATACACGCTCTGCTACATATTCCTGTTGACAGGTCACATGGAGCTGTGCTGGTAGAGCCAGAGTCCTAGAGCTGGAGGGGCCCACATGGAGACCCATGCCATCGCCAAGATGCTTCCACTGCCACGAGATCCACACGACTCTCCACCCACTGCCCTCTGATCTTCCTACATTCAGTGTCACTGTATGCGTTGCATGAGTCTGAAGAGGAATTTACAGATTGGTATCAGACATATGGACTAATATTGGATTTATGGACTTGATCTGGACCGGGCTGGAATTTTTTCTTAATATACAATCTTTAGATAAAGTTCTTTCTTATACACATATGAGTCTCCCTGGATTTGTTTCTCTAGTCATCCCAGAATAACACACTTTCTGAAACCAAGATTATGCATGTCACAGATCTTTAATGGTTCTTCCTCCCATCCTGATGCCACATTCTTCTTATAGTCCAGCTTCTCAGATTATTTACTCAGTTTGAATAAGCATAGTGAGAAGATAAAACTCTGACACACACTTTTTCTGATGTTAAGCCATGCCATATTCTCCTGCTCTGTTCAAATGACTGCATCTTGGTCTATATACAAGTTCTGCATGAACACAATGACATGTTCTACAATTCTCATTCTCTACAATGTTATCTAGAATGTACTGTGCTTCACACAGTTGAGTGCTTTTGCATAGTCAATGGAAGACAAGTAGACATCTTTCTGGTATTCTCTGATTTCAGCCAAGATCTCTCTGACATCAATAATCACATCTCTTATACCATGTCCCCTTCTGAATCCCACTTGAATATCCAGCAGTTCTTTGCTGATGTATTGCTACGACTATTTCTGAAGTCAACAAACTTTTGCTTACTTGTGACATTAATAATTTTTTTCTATCATTTCACATTGTTTTGGGTCACCTTTCTTTGGAATGAGCACAGATATGGATATCCTTCGATCAATTGGCCATGTAGCTCTTTTTCAAATTTCTTGACATCGATGAGTGAGAGCTTCCAACATTGCATCCATGTGTTAAAATGTCTCAATTAGTGTTTTGATGATTCCTAAAACTTGGTTTTTGACAGTGCCTTCAGTATAGCTTGGGCTTCTTCGTATAATACCACACACGCTTGATCATATGCTACCTTCTGAAATGATTAAATATTGACCTGTTCTTTTTGGAATAGTGGCCGTGTATCCCTTCCATCTTCTTTTGATGATCCCTGTGAAGATTATATATATATATATATATATATATATATAATGTGTGTATGTGTATACGCACACACACATTCCTCCATTATGTCAACTCAGGGCTTGAATTTTTTCTTTAGTTCTTTCAGCGTGAGAAACACTTCAGCTCTTTACCTGTGTCAGCATAATCCCTCTTGAGCCTCCGCAGCAACGAGCTCAAATATAACACTGGGGAGGATGGTGCAGAACCGGGCAGGATTTCCTTCTGTCGTGCAGAGGTTCTCAACAAGTTGGAATAGACTTAACGACATCCAACAACAAACAGCGACTTGTCTGAATTAGAATGTCTGATTCTTTTCTTCTTTGCTACTCAGCCGGTGTAGCGTTTTTACAAGAAAAGAAGATGGCTGAATGGCCTTTTGTAGAAAGTAGAAATGAATACCTTGATTCATAGGGGAGCTTTGATTAAGACCTGAAGTCCCTTTGTTCAGGCATCCTAGCACCTCAGTTCATCCAGGCTTACCACCATAGCCCCTTCCATGTTCACCGTATAAATGGTGTTGCAAATGAGAAGAGACAGTCAATGAACGTCCCGAAAGCCCTGTATTATCCATGGAATTAAAGCCACTTCTACTTTGAGAGCGTAGTTCTTCCCCAGCCACATTCTGAGCACCTTCCAACCAGAAGGATCCATCTTCTGGCATTGTCTCAGACCATGCCCCAATGCTCTCTGTAAGATTTTTCACTGACTGCTTGTTTTAGCTCATCACCAGTTACTTCTTCCCAATGTGCCTGAGGCTGGAAACTTCACTGAGGCCTGCTCACCTGGGGGGACCCTGCTTGATTTAAAATATCCGTGGCAGAATTCCAGCAACATGCCAGCTGCCATAAGACAACCAGTGAACACAGTGGTACAAATGAGGATTAGGAGACTAAAACCAAGACATTGATATGATTGGTTCAGTGGGGGCATTCAAATAATTTATCAACCAGTTCATCACTGCCCTAATGGCCATTTTAAGTATTATATAAGTGCATGTGTGAGTTATTATTTCATATAGTTACTACCTAAATAAGAACAAAAAGGAAGTAAAAAACTAGGTTATTTGTAAGTTCTAAAATATTAATGAAAATATTGACTAATACCTGGCCACAAAGCAATAAAACTGTTATTAAAGGTATTTCCATATTGCTTCTTGATTGCCATCCTCAATTCCAATATTCATTGCTTTTATACAACCACCACCAGCTGTGTAATTTATCCTTAGCCATCTTTTCACTGTAGGAGTAGAAGCCCATGCCTTTAGACTCAGGTAAGCCATTAGACAAGAGTCATTGTTTTTACTGCATTAGAAACAGGTGACTTGTGATCTCTGAACACACTGTGTTCATCCTTGGAAAAACCCTTTTCGCCTCTGCTGAATATACAGCAATTATTCTGACATTTTTGAACATTGTCAGGAGTTGCGTCATTCACTCATCATGTCTTGTGGGAATTTGGGGCGTAACACACAGCTGAAACCATGACAGGACAATACGTTCTGTTGTTGAATACTATGTTAGACAGGGTTCTCTAGAGAAACAAGACGAGGACACTAATAATTTTATGTATATTTATAGAGATAGACAGATATCTAACTTATGAAATGAACAGTTAACTTATAAAGCAGAATGAATGGTTTGGTGCAACTCACTTCCATGAGACAGCTAATGCACTGGCAGTCCTTCAAGTCTTGAGGGCCACCAGGTAGTCCTCGGTAGAACAATTCAGGCTATCCGGTCACAGGCAGTAAACAGCAAGGCAAGTCAACAGTCAGCCAGATGACAGGGTCTGACAGTTCCCAACTCAAGAGTTGTATATTCCAGTAGGGTGGCAAAGCAAAGTTGAAGGAACCTCAATTTACAGCGACACAGTCCATGGATTAGGCATCCCACGGGTAGTGTAGCTTGCAGACAGAGGCACAGGACAAGCAAGGCAGCTGGTCTGAAGATCCAAGAGCAAGAGAGAGAGGCGAGGCTTGCTGAGCCACTTATATCTGCGCCCTTCAACTAATCTCACACATGTCCATTGGCCATGTTGGTACAACAAAGCTACCTATCACAGGTACTTTCTCAGTTTACATGGTATGTTTGCTTACCGGGAATAAAAATGTAGTATTTCATCAAAACTATAATGAGATTTATGAAATGAACAAAGATTGCAAGCGTAATCCAATTTTTTATTAGATGGGATGAACATATGGGCAGCATGAACATTGCTCTGTGGCCGCGTAGATTGTGCTGTTGCACAGATGAACATTAAAAAGGAGTAAGGAATGTAAACGTGTAGTTTCCACCTTAGAAAGAACTCTGATTACAAGTGCCATTTTACCAACCGACTCACCAAACTAGCAAAAGATAGATATTGGTTCTGGCCAACCAATGCCAACATGCCTGACTGGACTGGTTCCTTCTGGATTCTTCATAGGAGATACCATTTCTTGCCTCCTTCCATTCCTGGTCACGGTCAACACACCTTGGCATCAGGGAGGAGAGGTTGGGAGGAAGGCAGTTCCATAGAAATAGAGGTTGCAATTATTAATTGCCATCCAGTTAGCCTCAACTGCATGTAAAACAGGACCAACTGCTCCATCTCCGTGATCAATTGCAGATCAAACTTTTATGACTCATGGGACTTTCACCGGCTGCTTCTTGCTTTCTTCTTGCTTCATTTCAGTCTAAACAGAAACCTGCTCCACCTCACAGCACCTCAAAGCCTCCACTGACCGTGGTGAGTGGTGTCTGTTCATGAAGAGTATTGGCCAGGCCTGGAACCTGGGTCTGCAGCATGGAAGACAGCAGTTCTACCACTGAACCACATAACACTGACTTTTTATGAAAGCAACTTTCCCCACACACCCCATTTTGTCTGTTCCAGGGCACGGTGAACCCTGGCGGGGGTGGAATTGCGTAACCAGGACCATTCATATCCTTGGAAATCGGAATCCGCTCTGGGGTTCTTGGCACATGCAGAAGAATTCCAGGGGAGCAGAGGCCCCGGGATTGGGGGCCCTGGTGAGGTCACCTGTGTGTCTCTGTTAATAACTCGCATAGAAGAAATTCTTCGTGTGGTGTAATCGCTTATTCGTTCCCAGCAGGAGAAACATTAAGACCCGGGCTCTCAGAAGACAGGAAATGAATGTGCAACCATGAACGTGCAGGCCACTCTGCACCGCGTGCCCTAAACTCGGGGCTTAGGATCTCAGGATGGCAGTTCCACTCAGAAGTAGCTCATGCTCTTAAAAACTCAGCCTGGTGGCAAATTAGTGAATGCCTCCGTGTCCTTTCAGGGGGACCTGCAGGGAAGAAGATGGGGCTGGTCAGCCTCACCTTCAAGGCTGAACACACCTGTGGGTCCTCCTGGGGCGTGGATGTCAAAGCAGACTCCAGAGTCTGCCTGGCCCCGGGGCCTGTCCCAGCTCAGGAGACACAGGAGTGCCTGGGCAGGGGTGAAGCAGAGTTGAAGCCTGACGGTAGTGGGAGAGAGAGAGTGGAGTCACACTGCGAGGCTCTGTGCACAGAGGCCGGGACGCTCAGATGTCCCTTAGTGGGCCTTGGGAGCCATGGAGGACGCAGCAGGGAGGGAAGGAGGGAAACAGAACTAAGTTGATCCCTCTGGTGTCAGTAAGGAAGATGAGCTGGAAGAGACAGTCCTTCTGTGTTTGACAGGGTCTCGCAGGAGGCCTTACCAGGAAGGCGGAGGCTAGCCCTTACCAGGAAGGCGGGGGCTAGCCTAGAACCCTGGGGGTCTCATCCCCCAACTGTCAGAGGGAGGGTGCCACACCAAAGCAGCCACCATGGGGGTCTCTTCTGTTTGAGAGAGACCCCACCAAGGCAGGGGAGGATTGCTTCACGGGATTTTCAAAGGTAGGTTGCCAGGCCTTTCTTCTGAGGCACCTCTGGGTGTGTCTGACGGCCACTCTTTCGCTTCACTGCCTGCACCACCCGGGGACACCATCTAAGGGGAACAGCCATTGACATGCCTCACATATCCTGCCCCCCACCCCACAGCTGCCTCCCCTTCTCCCGGCTCTTTCTTCCGAAAGTCCAGCTCAGGGACAGAACGTGGAAGAGGAGAGTATGAGGGCATCTTCAAAAAGCCTGTGGGGGGTGGGGGGGTAAGGAGGAGAACTAAACATTCCTTTTTTCTTTCCATTTTCCCACAAACTTTTGGAAGACCCCTCAACCTAGGCCTGTGGTGGAGTGGAGTCTAGAAGCTTCTGGAGGGGTCGGTCCCAGACCCCAGACCTGCAGGGAACGGGCAGGGCGGGAGTTCCCACACAACCGCAGCCCCCATGCCCACCTGATGCCGAGGGTTCTGCAGCGAGGGGCTGAGCGCATCAGAGTCCATCATCACACAGCCCTAGGGGATCAGGAGACACCCTGTCCCCCATCCCACCCGACAGCCTGGCACTGGCAGAAAGGGGGCGTCAGGAATGTGTCCTGACAGGGCTGCAAAGGCCTGTGCACTGGGCTGTTCCCCAGCCTGTCCTGAATGCCAGCCCAGGCGAGACCAGCAGCGACTCCAAGAAAGTCACGTAGTTCTCACCACACGGCACCCCGAGGAGTCAGGCGTAGAGGGAAGAGAAGCCCTGAGGCCACCCCTGCTCCCCACCCCTGCTGACCGGTGACCGGGTGACAGGAGGGCACAAGCTGAGCATGGGGCACGCATGCACACACGCACGTGGGCTCTAGAGGGCAGGAGCCTGAGGCCGCAGCCCGGGAAGCGCAACCAACCCTCGCTCAATGTTCACGGTCCCGGCCTCAAAAGCGACGGAAATTTATGTTCAGCTTTTGTATGATGACTCTATGTAATTAGGTTGAATTGCTCTAAGTTTCTGGATTTAAAAAAAGCATCCTTAAAAAAAGACATGTAACCAAATGTTTGATGGTGTGGGCAGTCTCATGGATGACGCCCATCAGGTTGTGGTACCCTGACCCTTTGTCCTGGGCTGCCCTATGCCATCCCACCCCCACCAACGGAAGCCCCAGGCCCCTGAGCAAGGACTCCTCATCCCGCCCTCCTGATAGCCACTAACTCACGAGCGTTGGCCTCAGCAGAGTTGTCTCACTTCTTATACTCCCTTGTAGGAGGGAGAGTGATATATATGTGTATATATAAAAAATATATAGTATTTATATGTATATGTGTATATATATCCAGACATCCTGCTATTTAGCAATTTAACAACATCCCACAGCATTTTAAAATTTAAAAATATAGGGGCTGAGCCCCGGTGGCGTAGTGGCTGTGCGCGGGACTGCGGCCCACTGGGATGGAGGTTCAATTCCGGCTCCCAGGAGCAAAGGCTGGGCCTCCTACTCCCACCACCTGAGGGCAGTGATGCCTAAAAATAAATAAATAAATAAATAAATAAATAAATAAATAAAATTTAAAAATATATTAAAATACTATTTTTGCATCTATGAAAATTTTCGTTGCTTCATGGAGACAAAATTTTTAATCAAGAACACACACACACACACCGTCAATGGTGTCCCACATAAAATCTGGTCACTTTTATATATATGTATATTGTACATTTATGTATGTACATTTATATGTGCATATATTATATGTATATATAATTGTAAGTTTTATTTAAATTGAATGAAGACAGCAAGGACCAGAATGATAAGGGTAATAAATGTACAAATGTGCTTGACACAATGGATGTATAGATGGCTTGTGATAAGAATTGTACAAGCCCCCAATAAAATGATTTCATAAAAATCAGTAACTTTTCTCTAGTTCTTAAATACTTCCTCCCCTCCCCCCACTATCATGATGCCAATTCTACCTTACAAATCCAGCTGGACCAGAGGATATACACTGGTACAGATAGGAACCAGAAACATGGGGAATTCAGGACCAGTGGTGAGAGTGGCGATACCGGGAGGGTGCAGGGAAGGTGGGGTAGAAAGGGGGAACTGATTATAAGGATCTACATATAACCTCCTCCCTGGAGCATGGACAACAGGGAAGTGGGTGAAGGGAGACATATGATATAGGATATGATAGACATATGATAATAGACATATGATATAGGAGACATCGGATATGGCAAAATAATAATAATTGATAAATTATCGAGGGTTCATAGACGAAGAAGGAGCGGGACAGGAGGGAAAATATGAGGAGCTGATACCAGGAGCTAAAGTGGAAAGAAAATGTTTTGAGAATGATGATGGCAACAAGTGTATAAATGAGCTTTGCATATAATGGGTGTGTGTTATGGATTGTGTTGGGAGTTGTATGAGCCCCCAAAAAATGATTTAAAAAATGACTTCATAAAACTTTTTTTACAAGATAGCAAGGGCATTTCAAAATTAAGTGTAATGGCTGTATGATAGAATTTTTTTGAAGAAGAATTATGCTTTTGGACATCCTTTCCTAGATTTATAATATCACATTTCCTTTCATCAGGAAATGTAACTAAAGGATCCTGACTTACAAATGATAGGGTTTAGAGCGGAAGGCTTCCTAAGAGAACATCATCACGCCATCTTGAAGTAGCATATGCCATGTGCAGGGCAGGCAGGCAGAGCCTGTGAACCTCAGTAATACTTTGGGCTGGGCGGTGTTCTGCCCATTTGACACAGACTGAAATGGAAGCTTGGAGAGGTTAGTTAAGGTTGCATAATTAGTGTGCATAGAGGGTGAGAAGTCTCAAAATCTGATCTGATGATTACACTGATGGGAAAATTACAGCATGTACAACCTTTGACTCAAAATCAACCACCCTTAGTCGATGGAGTTAGCGCCTTCTGTTTGCTCATCCATCTGTTGGCGGATCTTTGGGCTGCCGTGGGTACCATGGACATTGACCAACAAGGCTGTGCTCTCGGGATTCCGGCAGTGGAGGCCACATAGTGGGGTTGCTCAGACGGATTGTGAGCCCTTGATTTAACTTGTCGATGATGTGCTCGGCTGCTTTCCCCTGCAGGCAGTTCTTTAACATGAAAAACATCTTGGATGCTATCTGGTCCAGAATAGCTTCTCCTGTCTAAAAGGCAACACAGCTGGCCTAGGGTCTCCTAAGCCTTCTTAAGCTTTTGCATTCAAAGAGGCTGCCTGTCATGTTTTCCTGACTGACAGACGTCAGCTCGGGAAGTCAGAGCTCTCCATTCCAGTCGAGGTCTCCAGGAGCAGGAAGCAGAGCACTTGGTCCCTTCGGGTGTCCCAGTCGCTAAGGACATCTGCTTCTTCCTCTTCTTCCGTCTGAATCTCAGCCAAGTGAGAAGAGACACGGGCTTCTGGTTGGGTGAGAGGCCAGCTTCGTGCGGCAAGGACTGGGTGGAGGCAAGGGCTGGGACTCTGTGCCCCCTGGGCTTCCTTCCTCTCCAAGGTGAGACTGTGGCTGCCCTCAGGGGTGGCACGCAGACTCTGCCCAGGCAACTAGAGGCGGGCCTGGCCTGGCTATGCTCCTTGAGAGCCCGCACACCTGCTGGGCAGATAGATGGGTATTTGCATCCTTCCCTCACTGAGGGGAATTCAGCCTGGGCTTAGAGATGGCAGGTGGTGTGTTCTCAAAACTTACCCCTCAAGGCCAAATCCGGTCACTGGGAAGAGAGACAGCACTCCCCACAAGCACTCCCCCCCTGCGCAAGGGGATCCTCAGGAGCCCTGGCAAGTGAGTAGGTGACTATTCACACCCTAGTGTCCACGTGGGGCTGGCCAGGAAACGGCATTTCTAATGCCCGTTTACAAACCACAGATCCCACGCGCATGCCCTCGTAAGAAGGAGAAAGGCAGTGTTGCACGTAGTTTGTTGTCCAGTAAGGCTTTGGAGTTGCAGTCTCCCGTGTGTGCTACATTGTGTCTCTTGAACCCCTGGGAATTCACCTCTCTGAACTTTCTCGGTCTTATCGATGGAACGGGGATGCCCATGCCCAGTGGGCAGGCTTGCTTGGAGGGTAAACAAGGAAATGCAAACCCTTGTGTCCGTGGACAAAGCTCTCTAGGCTCCGCATTCAGGGGAGGGCACAGGTGGCAACAGGGAAGCCTGGGAGGAAGGCCAGCCACTCCCAGCATCCTGAGCGAAACCCGATGGACTCACTCTTATTAATCTGAAGCCCGAGCATATGCTTTGACCCCCTCTCGGCGCAGTTTTGCAGTCGGATGAAACGTGCAACGATGTGTGAGTTGTCCACACCGCGGAGCTCTGGCAGGGCTGTGCCTGTATCTGCCCACGTGGTGACTGGTGGGAGCAGGAGTCCAGGCTCTGCTACCTGGGCCCTCTGGGGGCAAGAGCTCACAGCCACGCAGCCTTGGGGACGTGAATCTGGTGAGCTCACCCCCTCGGTGCTATCCAAGCACCTTTCCAAATAACCCCTGAGAACAGCTAACAAAGGAAATGTAACTGGACGCAGATGTCGGGGGTGCGTCCAGCTTCCTGGGACACTGCAGACAGACCCCTGCAATACCGCGTTTGGGGGTCAATGACCCTGCCCGGCTGCCCGGATCTCAGCCCTCTGTCCTTGGAGGACCCACCGCATGCCAGCCCCTGCTGGCTGCGCCCACTCCATCTCCTCTCGTCTGGTTTCACGTGGACTCCACCCCGCCCGGCAGGTTAGTCATGAACGCAGCGCCGACTCCAGTGGTGGGTGAGGCATCCGAGCCAAGGGACCCGACTGGGAAACCGCAAAGGTTCGTTGAGGGCTGTAGACGTCACAAACCGGTTCACATTTTTCCTCCCTGCTTTCCTCAGTCATCCCGCCAGGCCGTCCTTGTGATCTCCTGTGCCAGAGCAGAGAGGATAACGTGCCCCAGAGCGTGTAATTAGTTAGCAGGCCGGGCCTCGGCAGAGGCGGGACTGGGGAGCACAGCCAAAGAGAGGAAACGTGCGGAGAGATGGCTCGCAGCCGGCTTGAGAAGGTGACAAGCAGTGGCCAGGGAGCCCCATCTGAAGTGTCCATGTCAGACCTGCCACACCTCCGGACCCGGGGCGGAGTTCTTATGGCCTCTGAGCCGAGGAAGGAGGGACAGGGACGGGGTGGGGAGAGGGAGCGCATGTGAACGTACCAGAATGACAGGCGCACCCTGGTTGTTCACTGAACCCCAATTGGGTGGTGTTTTTTGCATCCTCTAGTTGGTCTGGGAGAGGTGGCGGGAGGCATTATTATCTCTCGGTTTTACAAGCAACAGATCACAAGGATTAACCCGGAACCCCCTCCCAGAGGGACAAATGACGGAAAAGTGGGTGAGGGGCAACGGAGGATAGTGTAACATATGGAAATAATAATCTCTGACTTATCAAGGGTTCGTGAGGAAGGGTGGGTGGGAAGGAATGGGGAACTGATATCAGGTACTCCCGTGGGAAGAGGATGCTTTGAAAATGATGGCGGCACATGTGCAAATGTCCTTGACTGTGGTTCTTAGGCGCTGCGACGTTGCTCCTGACTCGGCCCCACAGAGCACAGGCAGACCCGCCCCGGGAAGGCTTCTAATCTCCAGGAGCAGATCCAGGTTTGTCTGCACAGAGGTGCTGGTGAGGTGCTGTCTCAGGTCCAAACCCAGGGCACCAACTTCAGGGAAAGGTGCGCCAGTCAGGCCTGGGGAAGGATTCCTGTCTGAGTGTCTGTACTCCAGGCGGCCCAGGGTTCCTTGCTGATTTCTCCAGGGCATCCGTCTTCCTCCCTGTGTGCTTTTCTTGTCTGTGTTTTTGCTGCCTTTTCAAAGGAGCTGTGGTGACACTGTGGGTTAAGCATTGGGCTACTAATCCCCAGGTCAGCAGTTCAGACCCACTAACCTCTCTGAGGGAGGAAGATGAGGCTGTCTGCTCTGGTACAAATTTACAGTCCTGTTAGGTGGCTGTGGTCCGAGGTGTGCAGAAGGGGCAGACTCCGAGCCACTCTGTGGCGGCGAATGTAGTATGTTCAGTCACCTCCAATAAACCTACATTACAAACAGGGGGAAAGAAGCAGAGTGAAATAGTCAGAGGTCAAATTCGAAGAATCTGTGGTAGACAAAATGCTGGGCCAATGCTGGTTGTTAGATGAATTTCTGAAATGCAAAGGATTGACGGATGCCGATGATACTTGGGGACCAGAAGAAAATTCAGATTGTCCAGAATGTAATGGATGCATTTCAGAATTCTCAAAAAGCTGATGAAGAAGAAAATGGTACAAAATAAAGTCTTTATCTGCCGTGAATCTGACAACGGCAAATCAAAGGAGCGAAGAGATGCCCCTGACAAGTCCAGGGGTCTCTGCCAGAGGCCTCCATCCTGGAGGAGTCACACACAGACAGCAGTCGGGAAGGAGTGTTTCTCACGAAATGGGAAGAGGCAGGCTTGGTGCTTCGGAAGAGGCAAACATGAAAGGCCCTCCAATTGCAGTCGAATATTTGATGAAAAGAGACTAACCTGGCATTTGTTGTCCAGAAGATGAAGCTCAACAATTGCCTGCATTAATAGATAGATACAGATGTACACCTGCACACACACACACACCAAACTCAAGTATCGACTTGATGACCCAAGGCGACGACCCCTGTAGTTCTGTCTGACTCTAACTGTTCATGGGAGGAGGAAGCCCAGCCTTTCTCCAAAGTCTGCTTGTGGTTTCAAACTGCCGACCGTGCAGATAGCACCCATGCAAATTAGGAAGTTCTTCAGAAGTTGAATGGATCCAACCACGGCAACAGTGGATCCCATTATACCAATGGTCACCGATGGTGCCAGGGCATTTCCTTCTAGCATACATGTGTGCGTCTACGGGGATCCTTGTGGCACAGTGGTTACAATCCCGGCTCCTACGTGCAAGGTCAGAATTTCTAAACTACAAGTAGGCTTTTTACTCCTGTAGAGTCACCATTTTGGACACCCACCAAGGCTGCTCTACTCTGACCCACAGGGGGAAGGTGGATCCGGATGGACTCACGGGCAGGGAGTGGGAGTTTCCAGAGCATTTATGGAGGAGACGTCTGAAGCAAGCAGGAGAAGCAACTCGCTGGGGTGGCCCAGCCTTGAAGTGACAGAACCTGTACCATCACTTCATGGTTCCAGTTTAATTTTTTTTCTTTCTTTTTTAAAAACCGTTTTATTGGCATATAAATCACATACCATACAATCCAATTGTTCAGTCACATCAAGAGGAGTTACGATCACCACCACCGTCAATTTTAGAACATGTTCTTCATTCTTGTACTCGTTTTTACCTCCCCGTTTTCCCCAACTTCCCCTGCCATATCCCCAAGGAACCGTGAAGAGGTTTTTATATTAAAGAAGAAAGGGGAGGACCCTGAGGCCTGACCCCAGGGACGCTGAATGACTTCAACGGTCCATAGATCATAGCTCTAAGAGTTGCCAGCCTCTTGTTCCTGGCCTCAGCACAGCCCTTCTCTTGGTCTGCTTCCAGGGAAGGGCCTTAAGTGCTCTGTCTTTTCTACTCTCCTGGGGCAGCAGCTGAGGGTGGCCAAGACTGGGTTTTGCACCACCCTTGCACGCTTCCCCTCCCAGTATGGCGCCTTGGTTATTAACCAAAGGTCATGGCTCACAGTAGGGGTCGCTGTGCCACAGGGTCCTCTGTGATCGTTAACTGACAGCCTTCATTTACGATTTTATTTCATTTGTTTATTAAGTTAATCCTTGTCTTGGGATCACTTACAGGTATGACAGCAATCCATAATTCAATTAAATCAAGCATCATTGTGCCATTACTGCCACCATCATTTTCAATGATGATTTTGAGAGCAGTGTTCGGTTTACAGAAAAAGTGGGCAGAAAGTACAGAAAGTTCCTATAGATTCCTATAGTTCCTATAGGTTGCAGTTCCTATAGATTCCTTGCACAGCCCACTCCCAGCCCCCAACACGCTTAGGCATTTGGTTTTGACAAATGCCTAACGTTGTGTGTCCACCAGGGCAGGATCATGCAGAATAGCTTTGCAGGGAAGCTGTTTGAACAAGTGTTTTCCTATCCAACAGCCTTTGTCTAGGGAAAGGCTTTCAGGTCACTTTGGAGTCTAACTGATACTGAATACTGAACACTGATGCTTGAAGAACATGCAGGGCCCCAGCAAGTGAGGCTGTCATGGGCATTCTTTGCTTCAGGAAAGAGAGTAAGTCCCCAGGCAAGGAGGAAGATGGCCTTGGGTCCTGCTATTTTATTGTGTTTACACTTAAAGAAAGTGGCTGCACTCCACTAATTCTCAACTTTCCGTCTATACAAGGAGTATTCCCACCCGTCAACACCTCCAGACTGTTGTGAGGATCAGCAGGGTCCCCAATGACATCCTCTGCCCATGCTCACAGGCATCTGACATTTTCATCCACGTCTTCAGCCATGTCAAGTCCACACTGACACGTGGTGAACTTGGACACAACATAGCCAAACTGAAACCTTGCCCAGCCCTGCGCCATTTTCACAATCACCCAAGTGTGTTCGAGCTCATGGGTGTGGTCTATTGTATCAGTGAAGTTATGGTCGGGGCTCACCTTTGGTTGGGATCCATATGAGACTCATTGGCTATTGGGGGGAAGGGATCACCAGGTCTTTCTTCCTAGTCTATTTTAATCCCGAGGCTCTGCTGAATCCTCCATTATGAGTGACCTTGCAGGTAAGGGAAACACCAGTGGCCTAGCTTCCAGCTTCACAGTAACACAAGCCACCACGGTACCAGAGACCGACAGACTGGTGGGGGCTGACATTGAGGATGAAAAGGCTTGTGAGAGGCAGCATCTTGGAGAACAGGGTACCAGCCAGCCCTCCCAGCTCCAGGATCCACTCCACTCTTAGCTGTGCAAGGTCTGCCCCAGTCCTCGCCAGCTTCAGCCTCCTTTGGGATAAGATGGCCATGGTATGTGTACTTACAATGCACCCGAGCTAGAGTGAGGACCAAACCAGGAGAGGGAACAGAACCGACTAGGGTGTTTTATGTGGACGTGTGCTGCTGGTCACTATTGGATCGGTTCTGACTCGTGGTGACCCCCATGGGTACAGGGGATTGTGCCCCCTGGCGTTTTCAAGACTGTGAAGCTTAGATGCAGGTCATCAGGCTTGTCTTCTGAGACCCCTCACCTCCAACCTTTGGGCCAGTAGTCGGATGACACTTTGGATGTATGTGTGATCGATCACCCTTTAATGATGAATATCACACATGCTATTTCATATAAGTAGGTATGAAATACTTTCCCTCCCTTGTATATCTATCGCTAAAATAAGGGACCCCAGAAACACCATGGGCTAAGTTGTGGACTATGAAAGGAAAGGTCAGTGGCGCCAGCCTGGCCGCAGGAGGAAGATGAGGCGGTCTGCTCCAATAACGATGGACAATCTCAGAGACCAGAATGCTCTCTCCTCCAGAGTCCCTGGGAGGCAGGATTGGCTTGATACAAGTGGGCTTGACTTTTTACTGAAGGGCATTGGGCTTTATCTGAAGTCATAGAAGTTGGATGAATTTCTGCATTAATCTTTAAGATATAAATCAAAAATATCCCCCTCCAGTCTTCTGAAAACCAGAAATAGTTGAACTAAAGTGGTCCAAAACAAAGTCTGCCTGGAGCACTATGCTTTTTCAAGAACTGTCTATGTGAAATCAAAATGAGCTTTGGAAGCACTTGAGCTGCTAACCTGAAGGTCAGTGGTTCAAACCCACTAAACACTCCAAGAAAGAAAGATAAGGCTGACTGCTCCCACAAAGACAGCCTAGGAAACCCTTTAGAGGGTCCCTATGAGTCCCAATCCATCCGAGGACAGTGGGTTTGGGTTTGGTCCATGAAGCAAAATTGACTTGTGGGCAGGGGGATCAAAGTGACAGCAGCCACTCACACCAAAGCTCAGCCGGGAGCCTTGGGGGGAGTGGGAGGGGGAAGGCTGTTGCCGCCAGAGTAAGAATGTTCATGAAGGAAGAACCCCTCGGGAAAGGAGAACTGCCCGTGAAGAGTGTAACCAATGTCACTGAATGGTCCTTATAGAACTGGTTGAATGTTCAATGTGTTGTCTGGGTACTGTCTCAACAAGAACAAAATTAATGAACAAGCAAACTCAATGAACCCAGCAATTGGATCTACATCGAGCATGGGGACAGGCCAGGTCTGGTGGCATCCTGTTCCCTTGTGTCTGGGGAACCATGAGTTCAGGATGACTCCGTGAGAGCTAACAACATACTGCTAAAGGTCAAGGGACAGTCTGGGGTCATCAGGTGACAATCTCCCTGGCCCTCCGGGAAGTGCAGAAAGTCCATGTTCCCGACACCCTCCGCAAACAGAGAGCAGAGGACAGATGGATGAACCTGTGGAGGAGGGATGCTGGGTGACTAGCTGACAGGTGAAAGCTGTGACTCAAGCAGGTGCTGACAGCAGTGAATGACACGCCTTCCCACTGGGCCACACTGGGGACCAGCATGCACCTTTCCCAACCACTCAGGGTTGGCCTGCCTGCCCTTTGTCTATCAGTCCCCAGGAACGCAGCCCCCACCCCCACCCCAACTAGGTTTGCGCTGTCAGTAACTCTGGGGCTCTCTTCCTGCCAAGTTTGTCATTGTATCTCATTTTAAACAAAAGAGTAAATTGGAATGGCTTTGGGGCAAGAGTAGCTGTCTTGGGATCTCATGGAGAAGAGAGGAGAAGGCCCCCTTTGTACCGGCTTGTCAGCCCCCTTCAGACAACATTGGCCAGGCGGAGAGCTGGGGTCTGTCTGTTCTCCTGCCCCGAGGGGCACAAGCAGGTCAAATGTGACTTCAATGCTGGGTTCTTCAGAACCATGTTGGAGGTGCGGACACTGGCTGGTTGGTGGCTGCCGGGTCAGCTCTGAGTCTCAGCAGCCTCATAGGATGAAGCTTGGTCCAGTCCCCCGCCATCTTCACATGACTGGTACGTGTGAGTCAAATGCTGAGACTGCTCTACAGGGCCTTCCAGCCTGGAAGGCTCATCTCCCATTCCGTGGTGACAGAGACAGAGCATTTTCTTTTCAGAGACAGAGCTGTGGAACTAGACTGTCAGGCTTTTCTTCTGGTCTGTCTTCATCTGGAAGCTCTCCTTGAACCTCTCCACCACGGGTGACCCTGCTGACCACTATCCATCAAAACAGCCACGAGCTTATTTTTGGAGATAAAAAGTGACAGCCTGACAGCAAAGTGAAGGTCGGGTCCCCAGGTTTTGTAACTCTTAGAACTGGGGAGTTTGAGGGTCTTGCGATTAAGCCCAGCTCCTGATGTGACAGAAAGACAACCCCAGCCTGAAGCAGTTACGGGGCCTGTCGCAGCTCTCTGGGCAGCCCAGAACCTTATTCACTGCATCCTCTTGTCTCTTGCCTGACTCTGCTCACAAAGGTTAGCAAGGCAGAGGCCTTAGAAAAATCGTTGACATGGGAGGAAACGAAAACTCCTTTGGAGGAGGGGAGTGCTTGTCATTTACTAAGAAGTCAGACTGTTATCCAATTCCATTTTCCCATCAGGGAGAGAGTCATCCCTAACTTATGAATGAAGGCAGTTCACTGTCGAGAACCAGCCTCTAACCTATCATCATGGATCCGGTGGGTGCAACTGTTCAGTGATAATTAAAGTTAGAGTAAAGTCGTAAAAAGCATGAGAGACAGAAATAGTGGAGTCCGACACATTTCATGGTAGCATGCTTACCTCAGCCCTGCTTGGGGGTCCCTGTGGAGAGAGCGTGGGCAGGAGGAGGGGAGGACAGGGAGAGGGAGGAGAGGGAGAGGAGTCAGGGGAGGAGAGGCAGCTGAAAGAGACCCCTTTTTTCTGATCAAGCTCTGTGCATCTTTGGGGGGCATGCAAGTCCCTAATTACAGGTAAACACAAATATCACAGGAAAAGGTTCTGGTATAGATACATGTTCTTGGGAAGGGAGATCCCCAGGTGACAAGATGGGTGGACCTAAGATTCATGGTGGTGATCTAACCTTGATTGCCCTTGGCCTGGAGACTTGAGTTAGCCAAAGTTTTCAGGGGAAGTGAGCCATTATTCTAACAGCTGGGAGGCAGCCCTATCTTGTGGGAGAGACAATGGCCTCTGGATAGCTGGAGCCTTTAGGGAGACTATTTCTAAGATCCCACCATATGTTGGCAAATAGTTACTAATATTTGCTTAATATTTTGGAGGAGATATAGTTGGGGGCAAGTTTTATATTCATCTGACAGGCAGAGGCCTTAGGAAAATAGTTGACACGTGAGGAAATAAAAACTTCTTTGGGGGAAGGGAGTGTTTGTCTTTTACTGAGATGTCAGACTGTTATCCAATTCTGTTTCCTCCTCACAGATAGAGTTGCCGCTAGCCTACGAATGCAGACAATTCGCTGAGACAGGCTGGGTGCTTTAAGCAAGAATGTATAGCTAGGAAGCACTAAAATTCATTTCACAATCCAGCTCCTTCAAGCCCCTAACCCTACACACACACACACACACAGACACACACACACACACACACACAAACTGCTATGGCCCCAGCCCAGCTCCCTCTATTTATGAAGAAAATTAAGACAATGCAGCAGAGAAGTCTTACCAGCCCCCCCCCCTAAAAACAGAGACCCACTTGCACACCCTCTCCAAGGTGGGACTGCTCTGGTCCTGGGGTTGGGACTCTCTGGACCCTTGGAGGAGAGGGGGAGTTCTGTTTGTATTTCTGCTTCCAGGATGGTTTCCCTTGGGAATGGATCTGTGTTTGAGGTTCTAGAAATAAAGTGAAAACCCGCATAGGCCCCAGAAGGTGGCCCCTTGACTGGGCAGGATGATGGTTCCGGAAGCACATGGCTCCAGGGCTCCGGTTTCTGTTGTTGGGGAGAGTTTTGTCCTGTAAGACCCGGATCCTGCACTCCCAGACAGCCCAGTGGAGCAGGGAGAGAGGGAGGGTGGGGGGGGGGGAGAGGAATGTGAACCAGGTTTTGCAATGGGCACTCTCTGAGTGCTCTGTCTTGGATGTCAGAGAACAACTGATCCACAAAACCCCAGTTGCTGTGGGGGGTGACTGGCTCATGGGACCCCGAGGGTGTCAGATAGAACTGTGCTCCCACTTTTCCAGAAGGGACTGCCAGGCCTTGGAGTTGTGGTGCCTCTGGGCAGACTTGAAATGGCAACCTTTGGGCTGTTCTTGAATGAAGACACGCATCGTTTGCACTAACTACCCAGGGAGTCCGGTCCATAGGACCGAAAAACCAAACCCAGATCACTGGCACCAAATCAGTTCTGACTCATGGAGACCCAACAGCCCCACCAAATTGTCCTTACTGCCCCCCTTTGTGAAGAGAAAAGAAAATGAGGAATGAGTAGTTCCAGCGGTTGGATATGGGGCCAGAGTCTAAGCTCAGCCTTCCCTGAGACTGCAAATGGAGTGGGGAGAAAAGGCTGGGCACTCCCAGTACTGAGACTGGGTCCTCCCTGTGGGGGCATCAGGGCCCCAGGGAAGGGGTTCAGGGTCCACCGTCTCACTGCCAACTGGGGTTTATTCTCCCTGTGCCTCCTTCTTCGTCTGCAAAACGGGGCAGCAACAAGGAAGCTGGCCGTGCAGGGCAGCTGTGTGGGTTAGTACTGGCCGTGCGTGTAAAGAGTGCTCAGCTCAGAGCCAAGCACAAAATGACTTTTCATTTTTTACCTGCAGAGCAGTGGCTGAGTTTGAGCCACCTACCTGTAGTTAGCACCCACCGAATAACCCACTATGCCATCAGAGTTTTTGCACAAAGTGACTTTTCAATCACTAGGTAGTGGCGCTGTAAATGACTTCCACCCTCCACTGGATCGAAGGGGTTGAGGGGAGCCTGGCTTACCCTGAGGCCCCTTACCCGGGGGCTGTGCCTCCTGAAGAACCAATGCCCAGTAGACCCGAGAGCATACACTGGTCCAGAAAGGAACTAGAAACACAGGGAATCCAGGACCAGTGGTAAGAGTGGCGATACCGGAAGGGTGGAGGGAAGGTGGGGTAGAAAGACAAGACAATGACAAGGATGTACATAGAACCTCCTACCTGGGGGACGGACAACAGAAAAGTGGGTGAAGAGAGATGTCGGACAGTGTAAGATAGGACAAAATAATAATAATTTTGTTATAAAAATGATCAAGGGTTCATGAGGGAGGGAGGATAGGGAGAGAAAGGGAAAATGGGCTGATACTAAGGGCTCAAGTAGAAAGCGAATGTTTTGAGAATGATGATGGCAACAAATGTACAAATGTGCTTGACACAATGGATGGATGGATGGACTATGATAAGAGTTGTATGAGCCCCTAATAAGATGATTTTTTTAAAAAAAACACAGAAGAATAGACACCAGGACTGGGTAAAAGGGAGCAAAGGCAACCGAATTTGCTTTATTCATTCTACACTTAAGCACCTCCTCTGGGATCAACGCTGTCCAGACAATGTGTTGTTGTTGTTGTTGAAGTTGGACGCTGACTCCTCACCTAAAATGCTACCTGATCCCGAATCATCTCCATGATCAGTGGCAGATCAGAGTGTTGTGGCTCACAGGGCTTCTTCTCATTGGCTGGTTTTTCAAAAGTAGATCGCCAGGCTTTTCTTCCTAGTCTCTCCTCATCTGAGAGCTCTGCTGACCCCTGCTCAGCATCCTCACAACAGGCAAGCCTTCACCAACAGATGCATGGAACCTTGGCTGGGAATTGAACTCAGACCTTCACTGTGGAAAGCCTTTCTTCCTGGTCTATTTTGGTCTGGCAACTCAGCTGAAACCTGTCTACGATGGATGGCTCTGCTCGTATATGAAATATTAGTGACGTCGCTTTCAACATGATAGCAACACTTAACAAGCCAGTATGACAGATGGGCAGCGGGGGTGGAAGGGGGGGAGGTGGAGAGGGAAGGGTAGGGGGTGGATCAAACCCTTACTTAATACAGCTGAGTCTCACCCTTCAGGTCTGTTGCACCCAATCATCACCATCCCAAGGTAGGTCTGATAGTTATTCGAATTTTACAAATGATGTAACCAAGACACCGAGAGGTTAGGGGACGTGTTCAAGGCCACACAGAGCTAGGATTGAAATCCAGCTAAGTACACGAGTAAGAAGCCCTGGTTGTCAGGCGCAGGTTGGCGATTCAGAGCTATCAACTGCTTCTTGTGAGAGAGATAAGACTGTCTGCTCCCGTGAAGCCTGACAGACCGTCTTGGGACCCCTTCAGAGGGCCAAAAGGACTGAGAATCAGCTCCTCGGCAGTGAGCTTTCCTGCAGAGTCCAAAAGCACCCAGGCCTCTGGGCACCCTGCCCTCTGACATCCCCACCCCGCTGGCAACTAGAAGCCATTCCTCGGGGCCAATGGCGAATTAGGGAAGGCCTTGACAGAGCAAGCCAGGACTGAAACATGAGGCTGAATAAATAATAGACCCTGAATAAATGTGTTTTAATTGAACTTGAAGGGAAAAAAAATGCAATTTTCTTTGGGCTCAAGTCAGATGTTGTTGCTACAGCCCGAGTTCAGAATGTCCTCGTCTCTGTGGGTATTTTGTGATGCTTATCCTAACGGTGGAGACAGGCCACATCTGTTCCGCTCATGAACCCAGTCTCCCAGCCTGCCTTGCGGGGCGAGGGGGGCTGCAAGAGGGCAGGGGCCCGACGCCCTATAAAAAAGGAGCGCTGGTCTCCTCAGATGTCAATGTTCCCGCGCATTCTTTCAGATGGCCCTTTATCTTCCAGACTTGGGTTTCCCTCCACACAGACCCCGTGGTTTTATGCCGCATAACGATATCTCGCCGGGGGAATGTGGGGATGGGAGGGGGGCGGGGCTGTGGTTTTCTTCCAGACAGAGAATCCAGAAGGCGGCCGCCCGATCCCCCCACCCCCACCTCGCCCTCCCGGGCCAGTGATTGAAGCTCAGATTCCTTACCTGTAAAAACATACTGACAATGTCAGTTCCCGGGCGCACCGACCTGTGAGTGTGAGTGCGCGTGAGTGCGCGCTGGCCAGCACCAGCCAGTGCAGCTTGGTGTGCAAGTGTGCACGCATCTCTCCGCATTCCTGTGGGGCCTGGGCCCGTGCGTGGAGGAGTGCTTGCCTGTGTGCGTCTGTGTGTGCCTATGTGCGTGCCTGTGTGTGAACAGAAAAGCTGCGGTCTGCCGTGCCTGGCATCCTCAGCACGAGCCTCGGGTGGAACGGTGCGTGGCGGGTGTGTGAGGGCTGTTTGGACGGGGTTAGAC
>PVJH01030417.1:0-24804 GCA_004026705.1 Nesogale talazaci
TTTTTTTAACTCATTGCTATCAAATCCATTCTGACTCACCTGTAGGACGGGTGTCTACCCCGGTAGGACAGGGTAGAACTGCCCCTGTGTGTGCCCAAGACCGTGACTCTTTCTGAGAGAAGTTAGAGAGCCTCGTCTTTCTCCCACCGAGCAGCTGGTGGTTTTGAACTGCTGACCTGGAGGTTAGCAGCCCAACACGTTTTCCACGACACCGCCAGGGGTCATTCAAGTTTTCGTTAATCACAGTGGAGTGATTTGGAGAAAGATGGTGTCAGCACAGCATAGCATGAGGGTTGTAAGAAGGGCCTGGGAGGGTGGTGTCTTCCATCCTTTTCCTTCCTAAGGGAGAAAGAAATCGCATGCATCAGCTAGCTACCTAAGGCCCATCATCCTGGGACTGAGGACAGATGTGCCTTCTCTCTTCAACTTTCCTTAGCCCTGTTTCTTTCAAAAGTTTGATTGCGATATAACTCACATGCCTGACACTTGCATAGTTCAATCGTCTCTAAAAAGAGTGGTGTAGACACCACCACAATCAGTGCTAGCGCATCTGCCCACCTCCTGTGTTCATCATTTACTCCCCAATTTCCCTCAACCTCTCCCACGTATTGCCGATAGGCTATTACATCAATTGGTGTCTCTACATATCTTCCCCTTGTGTGCTTCCTAAACTGGGAAATATCCTTAAAAAGTACATATTTTTCTTGAAGGGAAGGAAGAAAATACCATTGGAAATATTAAAAATAAGTCAGAAGGAAAGAAAAAAACCTCTGTCGAGAAACAAGCAAAAAATACTTAAAACTAGAGCAAATCCAGATTGGGTCAAGAGGGAGCTCGAATGATCAAGTTTCATAGTTATACTCTAGTCCCATCTGCCAGTATCAAATTTACAATAGTCTCTGTCTGAGAGCAAAGCTACTGGAGTCCCTCAACTGTGGTCAGAGGGCATCTAGCTGAGGCTTAATCCACCTAGGCACCCTGCAGATGGATTTGGGGCACCCACAGCCCTTACCACTTCTGACACCAAACTTCTCTCCCCCAGCACTCTCTCCTTCTCTGGCGGGGTCAGTGATTCACTGCACTGCCCACACAGCATTCACGATGTTCATCACTGGGGACTTCAGTGCACAAGTTCACAGATTACCATCCAGGATCATAAGTGCTTAAGAAAGTTCTTTCGGTCAGGACAGCTTCTCCTCTGCTCTGCCTACACGCGAGTCTCGCTATGGTCCTTGGTCCTGCCATGCTCCAGCAATGTTATCAAGCTCTTGATGTTATAAAGCTGATAGAAGCCCAAAGGGCACACCACTCCACTGTAAGCCCCAGCCTGAAGACGCTCAACTCTAGTGCCCTAGGTCGGTAAATCTAGGTTTACCAAGTAAGTGCCTGGGGGCACCTCTTTCTGCATGCAAGCCCCCTGCCCAAAGGCATCCAGGCCACTCAAAATTATTCACTCCTGGGAGCTGCCCACTCTGCCTCCTGGGGCCACTGGTTCCACCACTGCTACTCTTCCGCTCCTCCTCAGTGTCACAGGACTGTCCCCTGGATCAAGGAAGCTGAGGGTGCAGGGACCTTGGGGTACAAATGACGAACTTCACTCCGCGCTCTTCTTTCTTGATGGTAGGGCTGCCCCAAGTTCCTGTTACTAGGTGGCACCTTTTAAAGCCAGCAGGATGGCAACCTTGACCAACCCCCCTCATTCCAATCCCAAGGATTTTTACAATCACAATTTCCCCCGCTAACAGTCACTCCCAACGGGACCTCATCATCTACCACCACCTTCCTCAGGCCCATCAGGGAAAAGTCGGGGTGGAAGTGACAAAGATAGGACTCGAAGAGCCACATCGGGTCATTCCTGAAATCACCATGATTAATGTCACTGTATTACACACACAAAAAGGGCTGAATTGCCAAATGTTTATATAGTCTATTGTGATGATGCATATATATCATAATTTTTTAAAGTCATAATCCTCTGAGAGGAGAACAGAAGAGGACAGAATTTCTGGGAACACCAGGATTCCAGGAGCAAGAGGATCATGTGTTCCAGGGTTTTCTTTTTGCCTCCTATATCCCAGATGTGGTCAGAACTGAAGAGGCCAGTGACCCAGAAACATCAAAAGGCACAGACCAAAGAAAAAAGCAACAAAAGCTTGCTCTTCTTTGTTAAAAGAACAGAAAAAGGGCAGCCTACCAGGCCGGGAAACTTTTGGACAATAACCACTCTACTCCAGTCAAACACCACAGCAGGGGAGTGGGAGAGATGGAAGGGACTATGGCTGTACCCACACCTATGCCATCAAAGGCAGAGTCAGAAACTGGACTTCCACCCTCTTCAGACTGTAACAAGGCACGAGGGTGGTATCAGAGAAGGTCAAGTAGAAAATTTCATCTCTCCTGAAATATCAATGGAGACCACATGGGGATCCCATACTTTCACTCAGCAGCAACAAGGCACTTACTCAGAACACTCACACAATAATAAAACCATCTCCCCATGATGCCAAGGACAGCCAAGAAGGGAACAATAATGAGGCATTCCGCCCCCCTCCCCATCAGGGCTGTATCAGGGAGGCCTAGAGAGAACTCAGACCCTCACATCTACCCAGCATTAACAAGGAGCCTCTCCTTACCATGGGAATGAACCAGTGCCAAGTGGACACCTGGAATTTCATGTCCACTTGGAAGCTAAGGCCATGATACCATACTGGTAGACATCTCACCTTCCATGCAAGAGACTTGGTTTCAAGTCTCAGCCCATGGCCCTCATGCACGGTCATCATTCGCCTGTCAGCATCGGCTTGCATGTTGCTACGCTGAGCAAGTTTCACCAAAGTTCCCAGACTCAGATGAACTCAAAGGAAAGGTCTGATCATCTGCTTCCTAAAATTAGCTGATGAAAATCTTATGGATTTCACAGTGCAGTCGACAAGGGCTCATGGAAGCAGCACAGAATGTGTGTGTAGCAAGAGCCGACTTGGTCACAACTGACAGCAAAACTTTTCTACATCCTGCTGGAGTGGTGGCAGAGGATGCTGGGTAAGACAGGTAGTTTAAAGTAAGACAGAGAGTCTCAGAACATAAAGTGAAAATGCCCAGGTTTTCATAGAAAGCTACTCATCATTCCAAGAACCAGAAAGATAAGAAATTAAATGGGGGGAAAAAAATCAAAAGATTGATCGGTGGGTGCTAACAAGGTGACAGAGATTTTAGAATTGTCTGGCAGAGTTTGCAAGCCAGTCATGATAAAAATGCTTCTCGAGTACCTACCAATATGCTTGAAACAAATTAATAAGTAGAAAATATTAGCCTAAAAAAGTCCTACTGAAGATACAGAAGATATAAAGAAGAAGCAAACAGACATTTTAAAGCAAGAAAGAATTAGGAAATTTGAAGAAAGAACCATTGCCCAATTCAAACAGAGAGAAAACAGGCTGGGACGGGACCCAGCAGACAGGCCACAGGGATCTGTAAGTCTCTAACAAAAGACATTGTGTCTTCAGAGGAATCTAGAGGTGAGAAAAAGAGGCTGAACACTTCCTGAATTTGGCAAAGAATCTAAACCTATACATTCAAGAAACCGAATAAAATAGATAGCATATTGCTTCACAATAAGGAAATCCACATTAAGTCACATCATAGTTCACAACAGAAAGGGAAATAAAAAAAGAGAGGCATTGTTTAAGGGACACTAAGCTTCTATTAAGGGTGATAAGCCACTTGGGAGATGGATAGTGGTGACGGTCGCCCAACATGATAAACGTAATAAATGTCACTGAATCATGCATATAACTTATGGTGAAAATGACACCTATCTATGGATGCATGTTTCTTTAAGCCAAACTATCAATGTTGTGTTGAACCCAGCTTGTAGCAACCTTTTGGACATAGATCTGCTCTGTAATATTTCGGAGGCTGTAAATCTTTATAGAAGCAGACTGCTTCATCCTGCTCTGGAAGATTGATTGATGGGTTCAAACATCTGGCCTTCAGTTAGCAGCCCAATGCTTGAAATTTTTTTAAATAAAGACAGTTTCAAGAACCCCTGAAAGTGAAATGATGGCATAGACTTGGACTGCTAACCACCAGGTAAATGGTTCAACGCTACCAGTCATTCCAAAGGGCAAAGATGAGGCTGTATGCTCCCTTCACAAGTCCATCCTGGAAACCCTAAAGAACAATTCTACTCAGTTTGATAGGGTTGCTATAAGTTGAAATTGACTTGATGACAGTAGACTTGGTTTGGGTTAAAGATGATGATAATAATAATAATAATAATTTATAATAGTCTAAAGACAGTAAGTCTGAAAGCTAAGAAAGGAAAGACACTTAAACTGTGACCTAAAACCCATTTCAAGAACAGTGAATTCCCAGTCCGAAGTCAGGGAAACCAGAAGCACACAGCATAATATTTTCCAAGTGCTTAAGGAAAAATAAAGCATCAACCCAATATTGCGTATCCAGGGAAAATGTCCTTCAGGAATGAGGGGAAATCAATATGTCCTCAAATGAAAGAAAAAAGATGAGAATTTGTCAACAACAAATATAAAAGAATGGCCAAAGGAAGTTCTCAAAACATAGAAAATGGTAAAAAGAAACGTGGGCCGTCAGAAAGGAAAAAGAACCGCAGAAATATGGGTAAATGCAATATGTGTTCTTCTTCTCCTCTGACGTTTTTCTACATTATATGCAATGATGGATGCAAAAATTATACCACTCTCTGGTGTGTTTCTGAGTGCAGGCAGAGGAAATGTTGAAGATACTCATTGAAAAGGGAAAGGATAAAGAGATGTACGGGAAGAAAAGATTTCCACACCATTCAAATTGGAGAAACGTTGATACCAGTGACTGCTAAGTGCCTGCGAGTTGACACTGGCGTGTAGTGAATCTATTATTCATGAATGTAACACGACCTGCATCCATCTCACAGGTGTTGCCAGAGGTGATCTCACCATGGGAATCAAAGTAAAAATCATCGTCTCCTTCTTTTTCACTGGCCCTCTACTTCAGCAAGCCTGATGTCCTCCTCCGGGGACTGGTGCCTCTTAATAAAAAGTCAAAAGTGCATGGGATGAAGGCTCACCATCCTTATTTCTGAGGCCATTCTGGCTGTGTTTCTTCCAATACAGATTCTGAGATTGTGTACTCTTCTGGCTGTAGATGATGATGGTGGTGGTGGTGGTGGTGGTGGTGGTTTCAGGGGCCATCCAATCCATTCCCACCCATAGCGACCCTGAGCACCACAGAACAAAGCACTGCGCTATCCTAACCATGCTTACAATTGTTCCAATGCCTGAGCCCACGGTGACAACCACCGTGTCAATAGATCTCCTTAAGGCCCTTCCTCTTTTTCACTGCTTCTCCACTTTACCAAACATGATGTTCTTCCTCAGGGACTGGTCTCCCTTGACAGCATGTCCAAAGTACATAAGACAAGTCTCCCTGCCCTTGCTTCTAAGGAGTACTATGGCTGTACTTCCTCCAAGACAGGTTAATTTGTTCTTTCAGCAGTCTATGGTACATCCAATATTGTTCTCCAGCACCACACTTCAAATGCATTGATTTTTCTTCCATCTTCCTTATTCAACATCCAACTTTCACATGCATGTAAGCCAAGGCTCTCCATGACATATGTTCTTCTCCAACACCATAAGTCCAAAGGTTTTGATTCTTCTTTGGTCTTTCTTATTCAATGTTCGGGTTTCTTATGCATGTAAAGTGGTTGAAAGTAGCATGGCGCGGATGAATGACACCAACCGATTGTGATGTTCTGTGTCTATACTGTCATATCCAAATCAAAGTGGAATTCTGAAAATCGCTTGCCTAATCTACCGTACATAAAACAAAAGAAAAAATTGGGGAACAAATAGAAAAGATTGAAAGCCTTAAAGGACAAAGATTGGCAGAGAATTACATAGATATGCTCTTAGGAAATGCACTTCAAACAAAAAATGCAGGTAAGTTAAAAGAAAAACAAGAAGAAAGAAGAAGACATAATGTGCAAACATTAACCAACAAGAAAAGGAGCGTGGTGTAGAGCTTAGGCATTGGGCTGCAATTCACAAGGTCAAGAATTCGAAACAGACTGCTGCTCCAAGGGCGAAAGAAAGACCAGGCTTTCTATTCCCATGGGCAGCTCTGCTCTCAGAAACTCCGAGGGCATGGTTCTGCCCTGTCCTGGAGGTTTGCTGTGAGTCAGCATCGACGCCATGACGGTGACCTGGCGTGTGAGCCTCTTTTTGTGTTTTGTTTTGCTTGGGTATGTGAGGAGCAAAGAGAGGAAGCTTAAGAGCAGAACAAAGTACCAGATACAGAAAAGGACATTCTATAATGATAGAAGGGGCAATCCACTAACAAGACAGGGAAAAAACTACCCTCACTGCTATCACGTCAACCCAGTCCTAGCAACCCTGATCGCAGAGCAAAGCAGACTCTTTGGGCTTCTGAAGAGTCAAGTCTTTATTAGCACAAATAGTCTTATCTTTCCCCCATGGAGCAATTGGTGGGGGGGAGGGAGGGACTGCGGTCCCTCTGCTTAGCAGCTCAGTGCATCACCCCCTACCCTACCAGAAGACATAGCAGCCCTAAATCTGTATGCATAAAGCCATAAAGCTGCAAATTATATACAGCCAGCATGGTGACCGGAATCAATGTAGCCTAATTATACATGTAAAAACTGTTGAAATGGAAAATCATTTGTTATGTATTTTTATCTACAACAAAAAGTTAAATATGTGCGGTAAGAACTGAGAGACCTAAAGAAAAAAAAAACAGATAAAACCAGAATTAGAGTTAGAGACTTTTGATAAAACAGCCAGATAAGAAAACCAGCAAGCATATAAAAGCACTAAATAACACTATCAACCAAGAGAATTCAATAGACACTTATGGGGCATTCCATCCAACGATGACAGAACGCACATCCTTTTCAAGTATCCACAAAACATATGCCCAAATAGACAATATCATAAGCCATAAAACAAACCTCAATAAGATTAAAAGACCTGACATCATACAGAGGATGTTCTCAGACCACAATGAAATCAAACTAGAAATCAATAACACAAAGAAAATAGGAAAATCTCTTCAGAAACTGAACAACACACTTATAACTAATCCAGGGGTCAAAGAGGCAGTCTCAAGGGTAATTTAAAAATACATTGAACTGACTTGAAATACAATATTAAACATTTACGGGACATAGATAAAGCTATACTGAAAGAAAAATTTATATCACTAAATGTTTACTTGATTAAGAAAAGATTAAGAATCTGAAATTAGGGGTCTAAGATTATACTTCAGGAGCATAGAAAAAATACACAATTAGCCCAAAGCAGAAAGTAATAAAGCCAAAAACAAAAACTATGGATAAAGATCATTGAAACACAAATCCAGTTCTTCTAAGAGATCAATAAACTTAATAAGCTTCTAAGAAGACTGACCTAAAAGAAGGAAAAAAACAGATTGACAATATCAGGAATAAAGCAGAGGATATCACAGACCCTGCAGATATTTTAAAAATTATCTTTCCTTCCCCCAACTATCATAATCTCAATTCTACCTTACAAATCCAGCTGGACTGGTATACATTGGTATAGTCGGGAACTGGAAATATGGGGAGCCCAGGACAGATGAACCCCCACAGGACCATTAGTGAGAGTGAAATTACCAGATGGGTGGAAGGAAGGTGGGGAAGAGAGATGGAGCCAATTACAAGGGTCTACACATAATCTCCTATAGGGAGGACAGGCATCGGAGGAGTGGGTGAGGGGAGACATCAGGCAGTGTAAGATATGACAATAATAATTTATAAAGTATTGAGGGTTAATGTAGAAGGAGGGAGAATGGAGGGAAGGGAAAGGATGAAAAACTGATATCAAGGACTCAAGTGGAAAAGCAGATGTTTGTAGAATGACGACGGCAGCAGGCATGTAAAGGTGCTTGGCACAGTATATTTATGTATGTATTGTGATAAGCAATGTATGAGCCCCAAATAAAATAATTAAAAATGATAATAATCTTATACATATTCGACAACTTAGGTGAAATGAATCACTTCCCTAAAAAGCATTTTTTTAAAAAACTTGCCCAGTAGACAAGAAATCAT
The DNA here is from genome assembly GCA_004026705.1 of Nesogale talazaci. Lineage (NCBI taxonomy): Eukaryota > Metazoa > Chordata > Mammalia > Afrosoricida > Tenrecidae > Nesogale > Nesogale talazaci. Next base: position 8,108 of record PVJH01030417.1, read on the forward strand.
TTGAATAATGCTATAGCTTTTGAAAAATTTCAATTTATAAGTTTAAAACTCTAAATTAAGAAGTCTCCAGGTATAGATGGCTTCACTGGAGAATTCCACCAAGTGTCCAAAGGAGCATGAACACCAGTTCTTTAAAATTTCTTCTAGAAATCAAAATAGGATGGGATGCTTCTCAATTCAGTTTGTACCATTAGTATTACCCTGATACTGAAATCAAAGACAATATAAGCCTAAAGAAAGTTACAGACCAATATCCTTCATCGATGTGGATGTCCTCAAAAAGCACTTTCAAATATGATTCAGCAAAATTTTTATTAATTACACACCTTGACTAAATGGTCTCTATTCCAGGGATACAATATTGATTCAACATTTGAAAATCAATGTGATATTAACAGGCTCAAGAACAAAAATCACATGACTACACCAGTTAATAAAGAAAAATTGCTAAAAACCCAAATCCATTTGTGATTTTTTTCCCAGAGGGTTAAAAATACAGAGGGATTTCCTCAACTTGATAAACAGCACCTACCAACAAAACCTACATGCTTGTATCAGACTTGATGATGAAAGGCTGGATCATTTCTCCCTAATATCAGGAGCAAGGAAAAGACGTCAACTTGCTTTCTCTTCTTACCGAACAGAGGTCTGGAGAAGTCAGCCCAGGGACAGCAAACTCTTGAGATGGAGGGCCCGATTCTATCCCTCACAGCAATTTAAAAATTGTTCAAGAGTCATAAATACACTTTCGCAAACAAGTGAAATCACATCATCTGAATTAGATTCTCTAACATTTTTTTGTAAATGAAACGATTATCATTTTCTTTTCTCTTTCAATTTACTTCACAGCCACATGCACATACAGACAAGGGAGTTGCATACGGCTCAAGAAACACAGCTGACCAACCAGGGTCTAGCCCAGGCAATAAGGCAAGAAGAAGAAATGGATGCCATAGCGACCAGAAGCAAACACGCAAACAAAAATATCTCAAAGAATCTATCTTTTTACCTCAAACTACTAAATTCCTTTAGCAAATTTTCCAGAGACAAGGTCGGCATACAAAAATCTTCTTGTTTTCTATATACCAGCAAGGAATAAAGGACCTCTGGTGTCATGGCAGCCACAAGTTGGGCTGCCCATCACAAGGTCGGCAGTTTGAAACCACCAGACACTCAGTGGGGAAGAGATGTTAGAGCCCGGGATGATGTCTTGGCAGTTCCACCCTATCTTACGCATCATAACTGACTCAAAAGCAGTGAGTGAGCAAGAAATAACCTGTCCTCTAAGGAGCACAGTTGATAGACTTCTTCCAAGATAGATTTACTTGCTCCTTTTTAACAGTCCTTGGTACTTTGCATATTCTTCTTGGGCACCATAGTTCAAATGCACCAATTACTCTTTGGTCTTCCTTATTCAATGTCCAACTTCCACTTGAATATGAGTTGATTGAAAATACCGCTGCTTTGAGTAAGGTGCACCTTAGGGCTCAAAGTCACATCTTTGCTTTTCAGTATTTTTTTTAAAGTCTCATGCAGCAGATTTACCCAGTGCGAGGATGGCTAGACTTGGTCTCACATGCTTTGGGCCTGTTCTCGAAAGAAACCAGTCCTGGAAGAAGGACCTCATGCTTGCTGTAGTGGAATGGAAGGCCCTCGACTAGATGAAATGACCTAGTGGCTGCAACCAGGGCTCGAACATTAGAACAGTTGCACGGATGGTCCAGGACCAGGCAATGTTTCATTTGATTGTGCATCCAGACTCTATGAATTGGGACTGACTCCAGAGCACCTAACAGCAAGAGCAACACCGACAAGGAACAAGTGTACACCGACATTTAAAATACTGTACCATTTAGAACTGTCGGGAAAAAACAAATACTTAGGTGTAATCTAACAAGACACATACAGGACATGCGGCCTCATTGCACTTCAGCGACCTCAAAGATAGTCAAGCCGAATTCAACAAACATGAAAGACAATCAAACAGATAACCAAAGAAGCTAAAGAAAGCCTGAGAACAATGAGCAATGTCATGAGTACAGGACATGTATGCTAATAACTAGAAAATGTTCATAAAAGCAGGCAAAAGTGACCTAAACAGAACTAGGTCAGTGGTCATGGAATGGAGGGGGATATCCCACATTTAAAAAGATATTAATTCTCCTCAAATTCACTGACAATTATTTACCAAAATTCTATCAAAATCCCAGCAACATTTTTGATAGACATACCAAGGGTATTCTAAAATTTATATAAAAAGATAAGGGAACTAGAACAATTCAAGTGAATTTTGAAAAAGTTAAGTGGATAGGCTAGGTCTACTTGATTTCAAGATTTATAAAATAGCAACAGTAATCAAGATCATTTGATAAGGTTAGAGGGATATAATAATTAACATCAACTCAACACCATCTCTACAGTGAAAGAAAACAGAGAACCCAGGAACAAGCCCTCACAAATATGCCCAGACAAACATGCCCAACTAACTTTTGGAAAAGGTACAAAAGGAACTCATTAAAGGAAGGTATTCTTATCAACAGATGATATTTGGGTAAGTCAATACCCAGTGGGGGAAATTAATCTTGATACAGACCTCAGGTCTTACACAAAAATTAAATAAAAGTGGATCACAGACATAAATGGGAAACATAAAAGAACAAAGTTAACAGAAGATAAAAGGAGAGAATCTTCAGGATCTAGAATTAAGCAAAGAGTTCTTAGTCTTGATGAAAAAGTATGCTCCACAAGAGGAAATTTTAATGAAGTGGACTTTTTCAAAATTTATAGTTTTCTACTTACAGAAAAAAAAACCTATCAAAAGGATTAAAAAAACAAACTTCAGATCGGGAGAAAATATTTGCAACCCACACACTCAACAAAGGACTATATCTAGAACACACTGAATAAATAATTCTCAGACCAGCAATAAAACAATCAGAAAATGAACCAAAAAACACAAAGATCAAAGTAGACATATAGATGGCAATAAATGCAAACAGTGTTAATGTGATTAGACATTAAGGAAATGCAGATTAAAGCCATTATGTGATATCACTGCACACCTTTCTATAAAGAAATTAGCAAGCCAAATGCTGGTGGAGATGAAGAAATTGAATCACTCACTCACGACTGGTGGAAATGTAAAACAGTACTGCCACAGTGGAAAACAGTTGGACAGTTTCTTTCAAAGCTAGATATGTAACTACTTCTGGGCATTTTTCCTGGAGAACTGAACACTTGTTTCCTGTAGAAATTTAAAAATTAAAACCTGTACATGAGCGTTCATTGAACCTGATTCATAATAGTCAAAAACCGGAAACATGTAGTACATTCATACTATAGACGACTTGTTATTGATCTTTTGCCAGTTGTGCTTGAGTACCTCTGACTCATGGTAACCCCATGTGTCACAGAACAAATGCTGCCTGGCTTTGTGTCGCCTTCATAAACTTGGGCATGTTTTAGTCAATTGTGCTTGTTGTGTCAGTTCACCTCAATGAGGGTCCCTCTCATTTTCGCTAGCCCACGGCTTGACCTAGCCTGTTGGATTTTGTCTAGTGATTGGTCTTTTCTGATGCCATGTCCCAAGTAAGCTAGTCAAAGTGTCACCAGCCATACTTCTCAAAGACATTCTGTATGGACAGTACTTAGCAACAAAGAAAAGCAAAAATTGATATATTCAACAACTTGGATGACTCTACACAAACGTATTCTGAATGGGAGAGAAAAGGTCAATCCCTCAAAGTTATATACTGTATGATTACATCTGTATCACATTATTAAGGTGTCAACCAGGTCCACTTAGAAGAAGCACGCCAGCCTGTGTGATTCTAGGATTGTAAACAGCAAAATCCAAATCCAAAGAAGAGAATAGTATCAGAGCTTGAATTGTGAATACCTAGTTTGCAGATGGTTATGGGTGACGGGGGAAACCCAAAATCCATGTTCAAGCTCCACTCCTGGAGTAAGCCTCCATTGACTTCCTTCTGATCATAGTTGAGGGATGTGAATAGCCTTGCTATCAGAGAGCTTTGCTATCAGAGTCGATCATGGCAGACATAGTTAGATTAAAATGTGATCTTACCATTTAATCTCTCTTTTGACCCATCTTAACGTCGTTTCCGGTTTCTGTGTTTGTTTAAGTGACAGGTATATGGCTTCTTTAAACTATATGCAAATCTGCAATTATCCAAAAGTAAAAGGTTTAATCTAATTATGAGGACACATATGGAATGCAAAATGAATCCAAAGCCTCAGCATATTGACAATGACTCTTAGAAGAGAACATGGAGGTATCCTATCAAGGTCCCGTTTTCAACAATGGATTGTTACATGTGGTATCCAAGACACAAAAGACAAAACAGTTAAATGAAACCTCATCAAAGTTTAAAACTAGTTAATCAAAAGAATTTGTCATTGAACAAGAAAAAACTGAAAAAGAATCAATACCCTTGAAGTATGGTGCCAGAGAAGACGATTGAAGAAGGTACAACTGACTGCCAGAACAGATCTAATGATCTGTCTTGGGGGAAACACCACCAGAATGATCCTTAGAGGGAAGGACGACAAAACTTCACTTAACCGATTTGGAGCACGTTGTCAAGATAGACCAGTCCTTGGAAGAGGACATCGTGCTTCATAAAGTGGAGGGGCAGATAAACAGGGGAAGGCCTTCCACAAGGTAGGTTGACAGTGGGGCTGCGACAATAGGCTGAAACATAGCAACAGTTGGGAGGATGACACAGACCAGAGAGTGATTCATGTGGGTATGCATGGGATCAACATGAGTCAGGACCAACTTATCGGCACCTCACAGCAACAACTACCACTTTCACATGCACGAGAGAGGCTTGAGCGTGCCATGGCTTGCCAGGGACCTTACCTCAAAGCGGCATCCCTGCTCTTCCATACTTTAATGAGACCTCATGCCACGGATTTCCCTAGTGCAACATGTCGCTTGATTTCTTGACTGCTGCTTCCATGAACATTGATTGTGGACCCAAGCAGAATGAAATCCTTGACAACTTCATCCTTCTCTCTATTATCATGATGGTTTCTATTAGTTCAGCTGTGAGAATTCTGGTTTTCTTTACATTGAGTTACAATCCAAAATGAAGGTATTAGTCTTCGATTTTTCATCGGTGATTCAAGTTCTCTTCACTTCTCAAAAGGAAGCAAAATTATCACATGTTACATTATCTTCTAGACATACAATGGAACTCCACTTCTAGATATACAATGGAATACCCCACCCCCCAAAAATCAGAATGATTTTTCAAAACTATGCATTTAATTTTTTTTATAAAGCAATCTTATCACCCTTAAAGCAGTCTCCATTATACTTAGTATATTTGTCAAATTTGTGATTCTATTCTTTGAAATATTTTTCAAACTCATTTGTTTGGATGGCTAACAGCACCTCCCTCCCTCGCTTTTTTCTTCACCTTTTCGATGTCACCAAATTGCTGTCCTTTCAAGTCTCTCTTCATTCAAGGAAACAAAAAGAAGTCACACGGGAGTAAGGTCAGGTGAGTCAGATGTGTGGGGCAAGAGAGGCATGCTGATTTTTGCCACAAACTGGTGCACTGAGTTGGCTGCATGAACAGGTGCATCGTCATGGTGGCAAAATCAGTCTTCCATCTGCCGCAAGTCAGGCTTTTTGGTCACACATGGTTATGCAATCTTTTCAGGACCTCTAACTAGGAAGCTTGGTTAACAGTCTGACCTGGTGGAATGAACTCCTTTTGGAAGTTGACAAATGTCCAGAAGAAGGGTTGTCACCAATCAACATCTCACCTTTTGGTAAATGAGATAGCCACTCATTTCACAGCTGCACACTGTTCTCTTAAAGCAGCCATTACAAAAGGTGAGGTGGAGGAAAACTGCTTTTATGAAAATATTCCCTGTGATCAGAAATAACCTCCCCAGGGGATGCCACTGGGTGCACCATCCAATTCCGGTATTTAGGGGGTACCCCTTATCAACCCAAAGAAACAAATACATGTGTACCAATGATCATTGCATCATTATTCCCACAGCCAAAAGCTAGAAACAACCTACATGTCTATCAAAGTTGAATAGAAAAGCAAAATATGGTAAATACGCATGATACAGAAATACATGTGTTTGCTTTGCTGCTATCATTGGATTTACTATACAGCATAGATGTATTATGCTAAGCATGAATATGACTTCTAAATTGTCTTTATTTAAAGATTGTGTGTCATTTTTAGAAAGATATGTATAGGTGTCAAGCTGACCAGGGATGGACTATGATATTATTATGAATCGACTTGACTATGATTCTCAGTGGTTTGGCAGACACGATGCTATCATTGATTATGCAGTGGCATGGTGATTCATGCATTGTGTTGCTAACTGGAAGGTCAGCAGTTCAAACCCACCACCTTCCGAAGGGTAGAATAATGAGGGTTTATCCTCCCTTTAAGAGTTATAGCCTTAGAATCCCTTGAGAGCAGTTCTACTCTGTCTATAAAGTGTTTGTGAGATGGAATTGACTCTAGGATGGTTAGTTTGCTTTTATGTAATCACTTTTATGATCTCATGTGAGCAGCCAATCAGTTACAAGGGGTGCTTCAATGGGGTGTGGCCTGCATCCCATATGTGAACAGATGTTCTGACAGAGCTAATGCTCTGTCCTAGGAGTGCTCTTTCTCTCATTCTTTCTCATCCCTGCCTTTTTCTCCCTCAATTCTCTAAGTGTCTGACGTCAGGTCCTTGGGATAGAGCCAGTATATGCTTCTAGCCTGCAGATCTTGGATTTGCCAATCCCAGGAACCCTGTGAACCAGCAGAGGCTGCCAACCTTTCTCTTGTCATGCAAATTTGGGATTTGTCAGCTCTTGCAACCATATGAACCAGCAGAGGTCATCAGTCTGTCGTTTAACCCATTGTGTCCGGCAGGGTTCTCTTAGAGAAGTAAAACCAGGACACTAGTAATTCTCTTTATATATTTATATAGAGAGAAGGGTATATAAGATAAGAAAGAAACAGTTATCTATAAAGCAGTACAAATTGCTCAGTGCAACTCACTGGCATGAGACAGCTAGAAGACTGGCAGTCCTTGGGGTCTTGAGAGCCGCTGAGACGTCCTCTGTAGAGCAATTCAGGCTATCTGGTCACAGAAGCAAGCAGCAGAGCAGGTCACCAACAGTCAGCCAGACGACAGAGTCCAACAGTCCCCAGCTCAAGAGATGTCTATCCCAGGAGCGTGGCGACGTAGGGCTTGAAGGAACCTCAACTCACAGCTCCACGGTCTACGATTAGGTGTCCCACGGGCAGTGTTGCTTGGAGGTCGAACAAGGGACTGTCCGGTCCGAAGATCCGAAAGCAAGAGAGCAAGGGCGGAGCTTGCCAAGCCTTCTCTATTTCTACCCTTCAATTGATGGCATGTGTTCATTGGCCATGTTGTCATAACAGACCTACCTATTGTCTTTGGCCATGTTGGCACCACAAGCTTACCTATAGCACCCATAAATATGGGCTTTCCAACCTCCACAACTACGTGAGTCATTTCCTCACAGTCAGGTGAGCATTTTTCCTGAAGTAAAATTCTCTCTCTTTCTCCATACAACTCACACACACACACATTCACACTATTCATTTCCCCCGTTTTGCCCCTCTATAGAACCCAGGCTAAGACAGATAGTTCACCAGGACTCAACATCATCAGATTTTAAAAATGATGGATGACATCCCTGAGGCAAGAGAGGATTATTAAGTCACTGAAGCACACGGTGAGGGGGCTCAGATTCATGCTTGTGTTGTCCACTGGCTTCAGTCTGGAAAATTGATATAATGGAAAGTAGGATGTAGGCACAGTGGTTAGAAGAGGGTCATCCATTTTATCATCCAGATTAAAAAAAATGATAGAGGTCTTCATTGCTGATGTACTGGAAATGGAGAGAAATTTGCACATTCATGGGTGACTTAAATGGGGTTCTGTCAAAGCAGATCACAAGAAACTGATCTGGGTGTAAGTGGTTTACTGGAAGAGGGTTGGTTTTTTGTTCTGTTTTGTTTTCAAGAAGCACAGTGTGAACCAGGAAAAAGTGAAACCAGGACTGGTGGAGATGAACAAATACAAGGTTGCTGATGACTAGGTACCACTGTGTTCACCTGGAACTTACCCCACTGGGCACCTCCTGAATGACCAATAGAGCATGCTTCAGAACTAGCCTGATAGAGGGCACAGGGGTCCAAGGGATTTAGAGATACACCAGGGGTGTTAGCTGCCCTGTACACCTGGGTCTGTGTGCATTCAGTTGAGCATTTTTGGAGGCTTCGGAGCAGTTCCATATGACAGAACAGCCATGGAATTATTCTAGATTTGCACAAATATGGTAGCCACCTGTGCTACCTGAAACATGATAGCACAACTTGGTAACTGAATTTTTCCCCCCATGAATGTAAATGGTTATATATGGCAGTGGCTAACATAAGAGGCAACCTAGTTTTGGCAAAAACAAAGACCTGGCAGCTCATTTTTGATATGCAATGTTGGCAGGAAGCTGAATGCAGGAGGCTGAGGTATGGGATAGGTGTTGCCACAAAGGAAGGGAGAAGCAACCGAAAACGGATGCTTTAACTGGATTTGGGGTAGGGAGTGGGCCCAGGTAATGTGTGCTAGACATAGCCAAAGCATACACAGGTGTTTCCAGGGGGTGGGTTAATCAGTGCGGTGGGAACACCTCCATCTTTGATGCCTGCTGTTGAAAAGGGTCAGAGAAGCAACAAACCATTCCCTCCCTGCTGTTCCAAGCCAGGACAAGCTTCTCTTACAAATGGTAAAGCAGTCGATTCTGTAGGAGGCAGCTTAAGGGGAGAAATATGAGTGCATTTGGGGTCTCACATTGATAATTCATGGTGCTTTAAACGTGAACATAATTGAAAGCAGCATTTCTCTCTGAAAAAGCAAAACAATGTCCCCACCTTAAAAAGAGAGGGGGGGGGGGAGAGGATTCTAGTAGATCTGTGAGGGTAATAGACTTGGCACTATCTTTGCAGTGCCTGCATGCCGACACATAATTTTTTCTTGATAGTTATATGCACTCTGCTGTTATTCAGTCTGACTCCTCTGAAGCTGTTGCCAATAGCCCAATTAAACAGTTAGCTAAGTATGTTAATAGAACATTGCTGTGTATCTGGCCTATCCAGGTTTATAGGACATGCGTGTCCCAGACCACAAGGATTCCAAAGGTGGAAACTGCTTGACCCTCCTTGGCCATAGCTACTGGTCTCAGGCTAGATAGCCCTGAGAAAAAGCCTCTAACTAAACCAAGATGTCAGAGACAGATCAAGGAGCTACATCAGTTTCCCCAAGGAAAATAATTTAGGGCGCTTGAAGATGAATGGCTCAGAAATACCAATTAGGGCAAGTGAAAGGAATTTTCATTGCCTCTGCGCAGAAGGATCAATCCTCACAGAACTAAAGTTAGCTAGTTATGGTTGCTGGAAACACCCAAAGTTCCTAAAAGCAATGTTTAGTACTGCTAGTGCTATTCTGACTCATGGTGACCCTTGACATAATAGGAAATATTATCTAATCTGCTCCCATAATGACGTATAAGCCCATAAACCTTACATCGAGTGGTTATGAATAGCAGTCAGCTCAGTAGCAATGGGTATTCACTGCTTTGAGGAGGCATCTCTTCCCCAGTCGTTTTTGATGTACCTGTCAACCTGAGAGGCCCAGCTTCCAGCACTGGATAGCAGAAAATTTTCTGTTGCTATTCATAAGATTTCTCAGCATCTATATTAGACATTGTTTGACTGCTCATGTTTTCAGTGGCTAATCTTTCCGAAGTGGTTCCTTCATAGTCTGTCTTAGTCTGGAAGGTCTATTGGAGCCTATCCACCCTGAATGAGCCTGCTGGTATTTCAAGCACCACTCACACCACACAGCTTCCAGCAACACACAAGCCACCAGAGTATGACAAAGTAACAGAACAGTGGTTTATTGCACATTCACTATAGGTGGTTATGAGTTGGAATCGATTTTTGTTCAATACTGTGTATCTGACACTGAGTTATGTATGGGAGCTGCCATGATGAATACGAAATGATTTTTGCTATTGGAACCTAGTATACCCAAACAGAGTGCATGATATCCTCAGAACACATTAGATAGTTCCCAGTTTTGATTGAAAAACCAAAAAGCTAGAGGGTCTTCTACTCAAAGGTCTTCTTCTTTTTCTCTGCCCCTCGACTTTATCAGCCAAGATGCTGTTCTTCGAGGACTGGTGTCCCCGATAACACATTCAAAGTCTATGAAATTGAATCTCACTATCTTCACTTCTAAGGAGCATTCTTGTTGTACTTCATCCATGAAAAAAATGAGTTTGTTTTTCTCAAAGAACAGGGTTTATTCAATATTTCTTCCCAACACCATATTTTAAAGACATCAATTCTTCTTCAATCTTCTTTATTCACTGTCCAATTTCCAGACAGAGTAGATTCATAGTAGATGATGGTTCTTAAGATGATACATATGGCATCCATGTTTGGTTACTGAGCTCCATAAAATTGACACTAACCACCCCCATCCCCACCCCCGTTTGGAGAAAGAGAAAGGAAGCCACATGGATAGTACTTCTAACTTCAAAAAGTGTACATGCACCAAGCACCTGCTACTTCACTGGATTGGTGAAGTTCAATTTACACATCATTCTCTGATGCATCCGGTCAAGGAGATAGTCTCTCTAGAAAAGTATTGGTTTGAACTAAACAGGATAATAGTTCGTAATTAACCTCCAGTAGACAGAGAAAATACTTCAACATACCTATTTAAGTACCAAAGAATTAATAGCCCATAAAAGACCTCTATCAGCTAGTAAGAAACATTAAAAAATAATAGACACACACAAAAAGACTCAGGTCTAATATACATCTGAAAAGATGCTCAACCCAGCATGGCTTCATGAAAGTATAAATTGAAACAATGAGAACCTCTTTCTGACCCATCAAATGAGGAAAAATGTACAGCGTTGGGGAGGGTGTGGGGATGCAAGCATTTTCATGTACTGACATTGGAAATAAAAACATTACTTTGGGAAAGGTGATTTCACAGTGCCTATTCAATTTTGAAGGAGCTCTGATGGTGCCGTGGGTCATAATTTAGTTGCTAACTGAAAGGTCAGTCGTTCAATCCTACCAGTTGCTCCATGGGAGAAAAATGTGGCAGACTGTCTTCATATACCTGTACACCCCCCAGGATCATCCTGAGTCAGAATTAACTCCATAGCAATAACTTTGGATTTTAGGCTTCCATTGCCATTTGTCCCATAAGGCAAGCCTGGGGGTGTAGTGGATGTAGTGGTGTTGGACTGCTAACCAAAAACTTGGCAGTTCAAAACCACTCTGAAGGAGAATAATGAGGGTTTCTTCTCCCATAAAGATTGACAGTCTTGAAACCCCACAGAGGCACCTCTACTCTGTCCTGTAAGGCCACTATGATTTGGAATTCAGCATGGAGAAGTGAAAACAAGAATGACTGGTGGAACCCCAGAGACCAGGGCTCAGTTTTCCGCCAAACAATAGTCAAGTCTATCAGAGGAACAGTAGCATTAGGGAGCCATGTACACCTTAGAACCATCAGCCATTTAAAATCAAAAGGACAGCACTGAAACAAGAGCAAAGCTCAGAAGGGTGCGGAAAGAGAATGGAAATGGGAAACGTGGTTGGATGGGGCCGTGAATGACCTTGCACTGTGAGGAATTGTAAGATTGCAATCAATCACATGAAAGTGGGTCTGTATTAACAGAAAACTAATTTCATCTGTAAACCTTAGTCCAACTCACACGCACCAAAAAATGTAATTAATAATACAACTTTATTACAAGATACTATGTGACAAGTTAAAACACTTAGTCATACAAATCCTGATGAGTGGCTATAGAAAGATGTCCAAGACATATGATAGAATAAGTGCAGCTTGATTCCATTTGTGTTGCTACAAATTGAAGGAAATCATCTTCTATAGTAATATAAAAAGCATACATATATGCATCGGGAACATATGCATATGTAAATAAGACTATGTATATACATACATAGAATATAGTTTGGGAGGAAAAACATGTTTAGCTGTTAATAGTGATTACATGGGAAGATGGTAAAGAGGGCAGTTTGAAGTGGAATTTCATTTTCATCCATATTTTTTTAATTGGATCTGGGCAAGAGAAGACATTTACAACACAAGCAAATCCACAAAGAACTATGATGATAGCTACCTTATATGCAACAGAATGAACACACTCCTCTAGTTCGGTCCTCATAGCCTGCTCTACTTGGCCTTCTTTACTCATTGCCCAGCTTTCGCACACATACGAGACAATCGAAAATACCCTGACGTGGGTCAGGCACACCTCGGCTTTCAAAAGAAGAGAAGAAATTTGCGGCATGAGCAAATCGAGCCAGAATGATTATCATCGTGAACTTATGGACAACAGAATGGAATGGTCTCACCTTGTCCCAGCCTCATCCTCACAATCCCTACCATGTAAGAGCCCAGTGCTGCAGCCGCTGGGTCAGTCCCTCTTGTCCAGGGCCTTCCTCTGTTTGTGCTGCTCCCACACTTTACCGGGCATGGCGTCCTTCTCCAGGGACTGGTCTCTCCTGACGACATGTCCAAATCGTGTGAGGCAAAGCCTCACCATCCTTGGCTCTAGGACGCACTCTGGCTGGACTGTTCCCCACATGAATCTGTTTGTTCTTTTGGCAGATCACACAACTTTAAATATGCTTTGTCGGGCTGAGCCCCGGGGGCGTAGTGGTTGTGTGCGGGACTGTAGCCCACGGGGTTGGCGGTTCAAATCCAGCAGCAGCTCTCCAGGAGCAAGGCTGGGCCTCCTACTCCCACCAGAGGGCGGTGATGCCCCCCAAAAATTAATTAATTAATTAATTAATTAATATTCTTTATCATGACCTTAATTCAATTGCATTAATTCTTCATCAGGCTTCCTTATTCGATATCCAACTTTCACATGCTTATGAGTCGATGGAAAAGCCATGATCTGGGTCAGGTGCACCTTAGTCCTCAACGTTATATCCTTGCTTTTCAACACTTTCAAAAAGTCTTGTGCGGCAGATTCACCCAATGCAGAGTGTAGTTTGAGCTCCTGACTGCTGCTTCAGTGAGCATTGACTGTGCATCTAAGCCAGAGGAAGTCCTCGTCAACCTCAACCTCTTCTCTATTTATCGGAGGTTACTTATTGGTTCCGTTGTGGAGATTTAGGTCTGCTTTACATTGAGCTGTCATCATACTGGAGGGAGCTATCCTTGATCATCCGCAGCCAGTGCTTCAAGGCCTCCTCACTTTAAGCAAGCGAGGTTGTGTCATCTGTGTATCACAGGTTATTAATTAACCTTCCACCAATCCTGATGCCAAGTTCTTCCTCATATAATTCAACTTCTCTGATGGTTTTCTTGGCATTCAGATGAAATAAGTAAGCTAAGAGGACCCAATCATATAGCCCACCTTTCCTGATTTCATTCCATGCCATTTCCCCCTGTTCTGTTCACACAACCGCCTCTTGATCCATGTCCAAGGATCAAGCAGAGGATAGAATGTGAGGCAGAAGGGAGAAGAAGCCACAGCTCATCTGGAATCTGGTCATCTTGAGGGAAAGTTGCTCTTTTGTCACTGGTCTATTGGTTCTCATGCAGCTGCTGTGAGCGCCTCTTTCTAACTCTGCTTCCAAATGGCGACTAAAACTACGTGACACTCAAGCGCAATTAACCACCGTCCATTAGAACTTCCCCACTGTGACGGTCATGTGCTTATGTTAATTTCATGATTGAGATGTAGGGGTGGAGTCTAGCCTGTTCATCTGGAGATAGCCATTGAGTAGCCAATGAGGCCTCTATGGGGGCATGGCTTTCTCCTGAGACTTCTGGGAAATCTCGCGATATTTCCCTCGTGAAGATGAGAAGCTATCTTCCCCAGTTATTGGGAGTTAGTCTCAGAGGCAATGAGTCATGAAAAAGACAAGATGGCAGCATCCGAGAAGCTAGAGGAGCCGGCAGAGAGACCACAGGGCTTTTCCCTGATGGAGTCAGACCTCTGAAGCTGGAGTGGCATGCTGTGGATGGACCCTGAGCCCTGGAAGCGAGGAGTCATGGGGAGACACCTGCCAGCGCTAGAATTCTGCACCCACTGACCTGTGACTTCGTGAGTCGGAAGGAGACTTTGTAGACTGATTTCGAGCATATGGGTTAATATCAGACTTATGACTTTGGATTGGGATGCCTTCTTAGTGTCACATTCCTTTTGTATATAAACCGTTTCCTTATATCCATATGCGTGTCTATGAAATTTGTTCCTCTAGTCTACCCGGACTAACGCACCCACTAACTCTTAGTTCAGATTCTCTCGAGGGGTTCTGATTGGTCAGGTCATCTTTGAAAGCCAGACTACACAAAGATTGGGAGGTGGACTACTGAGCAGTGATCACTGACCAGAAAGAGAAGGAAGGAGTCACCTGCTACAGATGAAGCAGTTCAGGACAGTCAGGGTTGGGTTCTTGGAGGGAGGTTTTCTGTAAGAGTGGGGTAGAAGACAGGTGATAATTAGCACAATTAGCACCTTTTAGCCAGGAGTTTCCTGACAACTGAAATTTTATCCCGTAGGGAAACTCCCTCCTGGGATCTAAGCCAGTGAATCTTTTAGAATACATTTCACAAGCTGGGAAAATGAACATGATCATAATTAAGAATATAAGCTTTAGAGCCTGCAGCCTCCATAGAATCCTTAATCTGACACTTACTAGCTGTGTGGCCTTAGGCAAATTACTAAGGCTTTCTGAATCTTTGCTTCCTTGCCTATGTAATACCATGAATAACAGAATCTACCTCTCAAGTATTACAAGCAGTGACTGACATAAAGAACTAGAATTGATAATTGTTAAAGGCCTTTGAATTGGATCCAACTCATAGCAGGCCCAAGTACAACAGAACAGAACAATGCCCAGTCATTTTTCACACCCTCCACCATTCATTCATTCACAGTGTGCCTTCCTCTTCAAGCAAGTTCATATGTGTCCCCTCCCACCCCTGCAGACTTTCAAAGTTAAAAAAAAAAAAAGCCTTTTCTTGACTTCTTGTAAGAGGGTTCCTTGCAATAGGTGTTCTTTGTTTGAGACTAATTTCATTCAGCATAACATCAAGAAGCAGCAAGATTCATCCATGTTATGAGGTCTTTTGCAGATCCTTCAAGCCTCTGGGTATTCTCCATTGTGTGTAGAGTAGTTTGCTTATCCATTCTTCCATGAATCGGCATTTGTTTCTAACCATCTGAGATTGTGAATGGGCTAACATGAGTAGAATTATATGTAAACATGTGTGTGCGTATGTGAGCGCACGTACACAGGCACACCGGTCTTGGCTTTTATTTCCCTAAAGATATATATCATGGGTTGGAATTGCTGGATCATGTGATATTTCTAGTCCTAAAAGAAGCACCATTCCATTTTCCACAGGGATCATACCATTTGACCACTCCTGTGTGTGTGTCCAGGTGCTGATGGTAGTCTCCTCACACCACCAGCAGCCGACGCTCTGTACAGGCTTATTTGTTCTTTTATTCGATTTGGTTTGGTGTTGTGGTGTGTTGTTTTGTTTGGTGTGTGTGTGTGTGTTTTAACTTTGTTCTCTAATGCTGGAGTGAGATTATATCTCATTCTCGATCTGATTTGCAACCCTGACATATATCTTTCCTGATTTTTCAGCCATACAGTATCCCCTACAACAGAAGTTGGCAAACTTCTGAGATGGAAGAGTCCACCCTTATTCTCATAGCAATTTTTAAATTATTCGAGATGCATAAATACATTTTTGCTAACAAGTGAAAGCGCATTCTCTGAAGAATAGCCTTTCTCTTTCTTTTCTACTTAACTTACAAGCCACATGTGCCTACTGAAAAAACTGCACGTAGCTCAGGAGGCGCAGTTTGCTGACCCCAACCCTAGAGCAAAGTAAATGCTGAATAAATGTCAGTTTGTTCATCTGAACAGAGAGCCCTCATCAACAAACACCTGGCAACATGATTTGAACACCTGGATGAAGCAGTGCCTGAGGTGATTTACTCTGGGTGTTTTGTATAAATAAACAATTACCTCTCTGTTTGCCCAAGCCCATACTAACTGATTCAATGCCATTTGTAGCCCAAACCAAGTCACTCTCAATCACTTGCTTTCAGATTGGCTTTCTGAAGGGAGACAAGAGAGCCATGGGCCCACTGTCAATCTCTAAGGGTTGCACACAACCTAACATCTGTCTTGTCTGTGCTTCTGCTAGCAAGCTATGTCCAGAAGGAGCTACCACTGGGGCGGCATGTATCCTGAGGGTCACAGGGAGAGACTAAGAGGCTAGAAGCACTGGTCCAGATAGGTCCGATGCACAAGTTGCTTTCACTCCCTTTTTTAAAAAAATCTTTTTATTGGGGGCTCTTACACCTCATTACAAACCACACATCGATTGTATCCAACATATTCATACATATATTCCATCATTTTTTTCTTGACATTTACTTTCCATTGAGCCCTTGGGATCAGTTCCTCCTTTTTCCCCTCTCTCCTCACCCTTCCAACCCTCATGGTCCCCTGACAGAGTGTAGATTGTTAACTGTTTTCAAATCTCCCTTCCCCTCTGGTTTCTGTTGTTCTTCCCCCTGACTGGGG
>PVJH01030418.1:0-24826 GCA_004026705.1 Nesogale talazaci
GACAAACCTCATTCTGGACATCTGTCAACTTATCAAATGGATGAAAATGTTGACTTATGTTGTATTTGGCGTTTCTTTCATCTGGTAAGACTGTTAATCAAATTTTTTATTTAGAGTTTCTGAAAGGATTGTGTCACACTAGGTGATTTTTCAAAAAGGCCTGATTTGTGGGGTGGATGTGGGAATGGTTTTGCCACCATGACAGTGCTTCTGTTCACACAGCCATCTCAGTGTGCCAGTTTTTGCAAAGAGCAGTATGCCTCTCTTGCTCTACACAAATTACTCACCTGATCTTGCATGATGCAACTTCTTTTGGTTTCCATGGATGAAGAAAGACATGAAAGGACAGCAATTTGATGACATAGAAGAGGTGAAGATGTGCTGTCAGTTATCCAAACATTTGACTTTGAGAAATGTTTCCAAGCATGGAATGACAGATTTGACAAATGTATTATAGGGTCTCTGTGAGTTGACATTGACTCAATGGCATGTTGGTTTTTCATTTGAGTCTATGATAAACTCATTCATGGACTCAAGCTGAGGGAGACTCAATTTGTTTTTCCTGTATGGTGAGGCAGGAGAAAAGTCTTGTGACAAGTCACCTGCTGGTTCTTAAGTTTCCATGTGGTTTATGTTTACATAACAATGGCTAAAGAATATTGCATGGACAGATATAGGGCAGAGATCGGAAGTTGTACTGTGTACTCTGACAGGAGGAGAACTAGAATCATATGGTGGACTGCATTAATAACCACCACAATCGGTTCCTTATTTTCTTGGAGAAATGAAACAATTCAAGTCACTGGGTTGTGAATGAGAGCCATTCCTCCCTTCCTTTGTCTTTAAGTGTTTATGTGAAAGGTTTATGAGTTGCAACAGTTGTATACGATTCTTACTTCAACACCAAAATAAATATCAAGGCTGAAAAAATTTTTTAAAACTGAGTGTATAACTGTAAAACAGCTTTGACAAGTGGAGGTGATTGTAATGGATCTGTTGCCCTTGAGTAGGGTTGGTTTAGTTGTTTCAAAGTGAGAGAGAATGTAGAAATTGTCTATAAATCAGATATATGAAACTACCTATACTGACAACACTTCATGAGAATCAGCAGACGACATGGGCTGACTTTAAGCCACTTCTCATGTGCATTCCAGTCCCAGCATCAGGTCCCTAATATGCCTTTGCTCCTTTTCACTCCTAAGTTGTTGTGCACACAGTGCTGTTTTTGGGGAGAAGGTTAATTAAAAAGTGTATTGCTCTTAGGGTTCCAGTTCATATGTACACATGAATTTATTCTAAACAAAACCTGTTCAAACGTGTCCCTGTGATCAGTAGCTGGGTGATACACTTGTCATCATCTTGTTAGGATATGTGGCCTTGCTCTTATAGCCACCTTCTTTGTAACTCCCACCAAAAGACTGAGTGAGACCATGCAGATAGGTGTACATGTTTTTGCCTAGTAGATCTGGATAAAAGAAGGGGAACGGTGTTGAAAGGATGGTACTTGGATGAGTTGTAAGTGATAATGGGCTTTACTGTGACTGTAAACATTTGGAACTTTATCATGGGGCTCGGTCAATTTTGCCATCTTGTTAGGTATAAAGTGAGCCATCTCTGATGCAAGAGTGGGGAGTTTCCACTACCACGAAGAAACAAAAGCTGGGAGTGGGGCTGGTTTGCTGAACTTAAGTTCCCTAAACATGAAACCTCCTTGATCTAGAGACAGAAATCTGTGACACCAGAGAAAACGGAGGTGTGACAACAACAAAAACAAAATCCAGAGAATATACTTGCTGGTTATCAGAGAAAATTAAATGGAGTGTCTTAAATTTAGTGGCTTTGCTGTGGAGTAAGGTGCCTCCAGAAACTTCCTTTGGGTTCTAGATTTGCTCATGGTTCTAGAGTTGAGCACATTTGGACTGAGGCTATGTTGGTGCAGTGGTGTCTTCTTTAGGAATCTATATCAACTTGTAAAGAGTATTTCCACACTGCCTGGTCAAGGCAGAGGCCAAGGACCACTTGGCACAAAAACGAAGGATCTGAGAGAGGTCCTATGTTCATGGCTGGGAATTGGTTATCTTGACCAAAGACCAGTATCCTGAGCATTTGATGATCCTTAACTATAACCTGCCAATGCCTCTATTTAGAGAAACCCTGATGGTGTAGTGAGTTACTCATTGGGATGCTAACTACAAGGGCAGCATTTGAAGTCACCAGCCAAATCATGGGAGAAGAAAAGACTTTCTATTTTTGTAAATAACAAGTCTCAGAAATCTACAGAGACAGTCCTGTAGGGTTGCTATGAATTGGAATCAACTCAGTGAAAATGAGCTGCATTAATATTAAAAATAAAGCACATAATCACGGGCATGGTCTTTGAGTTCCATGTGGTCATTGTCATGACCTACTGAACCCATCTGAGATGAGGACAGTGAAGGGGAGGGACTTAGTATTTTAACTGTTGGAGAAGGTTGAGGGTAGAGGCATACCTAATATCAGCCTCATAAGAATCATCCTTGAGTTGATGTTGAGTTTTATTCTCCTTCCCTCTTGCAAAGTCAGAGGTTAGTTCCTCCACTATGATAATTTTTATACAAATAAAATTAAAAAGTCCAATCAAAAGGTGGCCTCTGAAGATATCTACTGACCAACTAGATGAAAGTCAGAGAGACCAACTTGGAAGGTTATTATGTTAGTCTGGGCTGATTAGAGAAACAAATCCAGAGATACTCACATATATGGAGGAGAGAACTTTATATCAAAGAGCAATTATATATTAAGAAAACAACCTGAGGGGACGGAAGAAGATGGTGTCTAATTAGTTTCACCTGCCTGGAGCTCTGCTGCCAGACCAGAAAATTGGGAGGTAAAGTGAAGGAGCCTGGGAGGTTGAGTCCTGAAATTAGAATCAGGGTAGTAGGGTCTGTCCTGAACCCCGCTTTTTAAAATTCCCACTCACAAAGTAAACTGAGAACACATTAAATCACTCTAGGTTTAGTGTGCTGGGATTGCTCCCTTCCCTCCCTGTCCTTCCATATGCCATATACCAGCACCCTAATTTGGCAGTGAGTTGCAATTTCCTCAGGCTGATGTCCTAAAACGGACATAATCTCAGACACGTGGGAAACCCCTGAGAGCTAGTCTCCAGACCCCCCACCAGAGGTCCCCATGCTATAAGTTGCCGATCAAAATCAGCAAGTAGTCATAGGATTTGGAGCAATTGAAAAGGCTTAAGTAAATTTACATGAGTCAGGTTGTGGTGTGGTAGAAAATAAGCAGATAGTCATAGTCCAGGAGGTGAATTCAGTTCCAGTTGGTTGAGAAGAAAAAAAACTCTCTGATAAGCTGGATCTCCCCTTCGGGGGGTCAGCATGACAGTCTTCAAATCAGGGTACCTTGTAAGCCCACTATAAAAAAGAGAGGAAAAAATATTTTCTCGTTAAAAATTGCAAATCCTAAACTCATTATTTAACTCCAAGGCAACTGGTAGACCAAGTTCTTTAATACACATTAGCATAATAAGGGAGCTCTCCTGCTCAGAAAAGCCGGAAGTTAACTACAGAGCCCAGAGGTTATTAACACAACAAAGACCTCTTGGAGGAAGCTGTAGTTACAGAATAACTCAATTATATTCTAGCTGTCCAAGGGAAAGAAAGACCAAACCCCTCTGAGATATGATTGGATCAGCAATATTGACACAAGCTAGGACAACAAGCGCAGAAGAGGTAACTACTGTCTTTTTTCAGTGATCCTTCACCTAGCTGGGAAGGTCCTTCCTGTCCCCCCCACACCTTCTCTGCAGTGCTGCATATAGCACAAGGCAGGTATTCCAGTACACGCCAGAGCTCAACACCCCTGCAGAAACTGCTTCCTGGCCTCTGCAGTGATCTTGCCTTTGAGGGTGATTCTGCCCAGCATTTAGGGGACCCAACACCAAGTGGGCACACCACCTCATTACCTTGAAGTAGGGTTGGAACTACCCAGCCCCACACTCAGGAGATCAAGCCTCAGTTCCCTTACAACTCTGTCTTCTCCCTTTTCTTTCTTCCGTCTGTCTTTCCCACCACAGTTGGTCTGTCTCAATAGACCCAGGTTTGTTAGTTTTATTTTTGCTTTTTCTTTATTTTTTCTTCTCTTTTCTCTTTTTCTACTCCTCTATATGCTACTGCCGACTTCCTCCTCCCAGAGTCATTCAACCCAACTAGCAAGGGGGACTCCAATTTTCCTACTGTGGGAGCACTACCACTACCGAAGGCAGCTGTGACAGCCCTCTACAGGGCTTCATGCTGCTGAGGAGCTCTCAGTCTGGCCACTAAGGTGACCTGGCCAACTAGAGCAATTCTGCCCAGCACTGGTGGGAGCCTGCACTAAAAGGGCACACCAACCTGCCACCTTGGGGAAGGTTTTTAAATCCCTCCTGCCCCATGTTCAGGTGACAAGAGATAAGCTATCACTTTACTCTTTATTTTTTTCCTTCTCTCTCTTTTCTATTTTCCACCATAGACTATCTTAGCAAGCACGGTTGTGTTTTTCCCCTTTCCCTTTCTTTTCGTCCTTTCTTTCTTCTCTCTCTTTTCCCACTCTTCTTTCTTTATTCTTTTTACTTTCTTTCCTTTCCCTCCCTTTTCTTCCACATGCCACTGCTGGTTTCCAGCCCTGGACTATGGCTACTCTGCCCACTCAGTGGGGAGAGCGCCAGTCTGCCCTTTGCAACAGAGCTGCACACAGCAGGGGGCAGTGCTATACATTGTCACAGCAAGGGGCTCAGCTATCTCTTTAATATTTTCTTTTCTTTTTTCTAACTTTTGTCTTTTGCTTTTTCTTCTTTTTCCGCTTTTCTTTCTCTTCTTTCTTTCCCACCACAGTCTCAGCAGATTCAGTTTTCCTTTTTAGTTCTTTTCTTTTTTGACAGCTTTTACTTTTGTTTTGTCATTACCCTTTTCCTCTGTGTTTAGTTTTTTTTTATTTTTGCTCTTGTATTTTTTCTCCTTTCTCTTTTTTACTTCTATTCTTCCTCTATTCACAAGCCACTACCACCTCCAGGCCACTCCCCTCCTCCTAGGGCAACTCTGACGGTCCAGTTGGGGGAGCACATGCCTGCACTTGTTGACTTTACTTAGAGCTGTGGAAATCACACACGTTCTCCACCATATCCCAAGCAGCTAAGGGCTCTCTCCTTCAAATGGCCATGAGACCTCCAGCCTATACCCTAAGCCCCTATAAGTGTCCACTATCTGTGGTCCTCCACGCTGCTACAGGAACATTCTCACTTCCTCCCTGGGAACCTTTCCAACTAGGGTAATTCTGCCTGCTATCTCTGGTGCACTACACCAAGGAGCTTATAGTTTTAGTTTTCTTGGTGCTTAGTTTGCTTTTATTTTTGCTCTTGTCTTTTTTCCCCTTTCTCTCCTTTTCTTCTAGTCACCCTCTCCTTTCACAAGCCGTGAACCTAACAATGTGCCTAGAAGAAGTATTCATTGACCTGCCACAGAAAAATATGTTCAGAATGCTGTTTGGAATCATGCAGGATATGAGGGAAGCAACACAAAAAGGAAGAAATAAGAGAGGATATAAAGGCAATGCATCAAAGGGAAATACAATATCTAAGGGATGAAATGACAAAATCCAGTAGCAAATTAATGGACTTGGTCAACAAACTTGAGGAGACAGAGAATTATACTAGTGACTTAGAGGATAACTAAGCAGACCTCCACAAACAGAAAAAGCAGTCCAATAAGACAATCAGAGAAGCTGAAGAAAATTTGAGAGCCATATCTCTTGCTGTGAAGAGCAATGATATTAGAATAATTGTACTACTAGAACAAGATACAACAAAGAATTCAACAGTAAAGATTGTGAGAGAGTTGTTAGAGGAAAACTTCCTCAGTTTAATAAATGAAAACCAGGGAAACATTAAGGCAGCTGAAAGAGCATCAGCCAGACTGAAGCCCAAGAAGTTACCAAGACACATAATAGCTAAATCATCCAACTATGTGGAAAAGGAGAAAATCACTAGAACAGCTAGGAAAAAGAAATAGTCACTTATAAAGATACCCAAATAAGAATATGTCCAGACCTTTCAGCAGACACAATGCAGAAAAGGTGGAAATGGAGTAGCATATTCTAAACATCGAGGAAAAATAATGCAGACCCAAGAACAGTATATCTGGCCAAATGATCTCTTAAGCTAGATGGAGAAGTAAGAGTCTTCCCAGATAAGTAAAAACTCAAAGAACACACAAAAATTAACCTAGTCCTACAAAATATCCTTGCCAACCCAATAGGAGCAGAAGATCAACATTCATTGAGGGCACATAAGAGACTTTCACATAGAACAGCACCACCCAGAGGGTGACAAAGAGAAAACAGTTCCCAAGATAGCATTAGCTCAATAATGGAAGGATGGCAAGAATGAACCACATACACACAACACAAACTGATAACGTAGGAAAACACTGGAAAAACAATGCCTCCCTAGACAGATGTCAAGAACCTCAGTAAATCCATAACAATAGAATAAATACACAAGGTTATCAAGGGATTACCAACAAAAAAATCCCTCAGGTCAGATGGCTTCACAGGAGAATTCTTACCAAGCCTGTGGGGAAGAAATGACATCAAACCTACTTACACTCTTTCAGATCATAGAAAAAGCCAGAAAATACCCAAATTCTTTCTATGAAGCTAGTGTAACTCAAGATACCTAAAGCAGGCAAGGATTCTACAAGAATAGAAAACACAGATCAATATTCCCAATGAACATCAATGTAGAAATCCTTAACAAAATACTGGCCAATAAGATATAAAAGAATATAAAACTTATTCACCATGACCAAGTGAAATTCATACCAGGGCTACAGGGATGATTCAACATATGAAAGACCATTAGTATTATTCACCACATTGTCAGGAAAAATGATAAGAACCACATGACAATATTGATAGACGCGGCGAAAGCATTTAAAAACATCCCACACCCATTCCTGCTTAAGACACCCAAGAAGATAGGAATAGAAGAAAAATTCCTCAAGACAATACAAACTACATATGAAAAAAACAACAGCCAATGTGGTAATTAATGAAGAAAGATGAAAATAATTCTATTGAAATAGGGGACCAGACAAGGATGCCCCTTGTCCCCACTCCTCTTTAACATTATACTGGAGGTCCTAGCTAAAGACAAAAGAAAAAGAAAAGACATCATAGGTATTCGTCTAGGGAAAGAAGAGATGAAACTATCATTACTTACAGACAATATGATTGCATACATCAGAAATCCCTGAAACTCCACAGGTGGAGTGTTGGAAGTGATAGAGGAACATGGCAGAATGGCAGGATAAAAGATCAACAAACAGAAGTTGATCTAACTGCTACACACATCAGACAAGATCACAGAAGAGGCAATTAAAAAGGTAGTACCCTGTACAATAGCCAAGCATAAATTGAATTATCTAGTGATATACCTGACTAAAAAAAGAAAAGATTTATTTGTATGAGGAAAACTACAGACCACTATTACAAGAAACCAAGAATGACCTAAACAAATGGGAAAAATGTCCCATGCTCATGAATTGGAAGACCCAATATAGTAAAGATGTCAATTATGCCTAAGGCACTATGTAAGCTTAATGCTATCCCAATACGAATACCATCATCCTTTTTCAAAGAATTGGAAAAGCAGATAACCAACTTCATGTGGAGTGGGAAGAAGCCCTGAATTAGCAGAGAACTCCTCAAGAAGAGGGACAAAGTGGGAGGGCTTGCTTTACCCGACTTTAACATGAATTAAATGGCCCCAATAATCAAAACAGCATGGTACTGGTATAAGGACAGGTATGCAGAGAAATGGAAAAGAACTGAAGACCCAGAAATAAAAGCACTAGCATCAAGGATACTGATTTTTGATAAGGGTCCCCCAAATATCAAATGGGACACAGATGCCCTCTTCAATAAGCTGTGATAGAAAAATGGATTTCTACCTGCAGAGAAATGAAGCAAGAGTTCACTCCATGCATAAGAATAAAATCAAGGTGGATCACAGACCTTGAGGTAAAACTCCAAATATTTATGACCATTAATGAGGGAATTGAGATAAACCTGAGAACCTTGACAAAAGGACTACATAGGCAATTGGAAATAGGGAAGGATACAAATATATCACAAACTGACTAATGGGATATACTGAAGGTAATTCACCTGTACTCATCGAAATAATTCACCAGGAGAGTAGTAAGAGAGCCTACAGACAAGGAAACCATCTTTATCAATGACACATCAGACACATCCCTTATTACTAATATCTACAATACTTTACAAGCTTACAATAAGAAAAAAATCTAATTGCCCACTTAGGAGATGGCAAAAAGGACCAAAACAGAAGTTTCCTGAGAGCAGAAATCCAAATGGCCAATAAACATGTGTGTAAATGCTCCTGATCATTAGTTATATGAGAAATGCAAATTAAAACAACTATGAGATACCACCTAATAGGCCAATTCAAAAAATCAGAAAGTAACAAGTGTTGGTGGGGCTGTGGGTAGATAGGAATGCTTGTCTACTGCTGTAGGTATGCATAGCCTTTATGGAAATTAATTTGGCAATCATTAAAACAGATGGAGTTTGAACCACCATGTGGCCCTGACATCCCCTTTTTGGGCAGATACCCAGAAGAGGCAAGAAACAAATCACAGCCAAACATCTGTGATCCAATGTTCATCTTGGCACAGTTCACAATTCCAAGGAGTTGAATACAACCCCAGTTTCCATTGAGAGATGAAGGGATAAAAAAACTGTGGTACATACATGCAATGGAGTGCTAAGCATCTGTAAAATGCAGTGATGAATGCTTAAAGCACATTGCCACATAAGAAGAACTGGATAAAATCATGCTAAGTGAAGTAAGTCAAACACAAAAGGACAAGTATATCATGAGCCCACTGAGGTAAGCTTAAAAAAGAACCCACAAAACAACTGAGCATAGGGGGAAAATCTACAACATATTACGTGCCTAGAATGAAGTCCAGCAACTATGGCAGGGGTCAACCGAATCCAGGGATATATATGACAGTCAATTAAATAAGGACAGGAAAGAAAGAGAAAACAAAAAGAGAGAAAAAAATGTCATGGGTAGGTGTTGGTGCAGTGCACTATTGTTTATACCTCCACAGGGGGGAGAGAGAGAGAGAGAGAGAGAGAGAGAGAGAGAGAGAGAGAGAGAGAGAGAGAGAGAGAGAGAGACCAGGCTTCAACCCGTTGCATCAAGACACGAGTGCAATATACTGGCATGTACCAGGGAATCAACAGAGTGGTATGTGGGACTGTCCCCCAATCCCAATGATCTAGATACCCCCACAAAGTCTTATGGATCCAGTCACAGTGGAAGCATCTTAGCTCTGGCTTGAGTCTCCACGTGGCTTTTCCAACTCCAAGGCTCTAGCTGCCAACAGCATCGGTCCATCTGGATTGCCAACAAGAATATGAAGCAGAGTGAGTGTGTGTCCCATCTTGAGAGAAGACAAGAGTTTCTAGAATCTTCAAGAGAAGGCCATGCCCAAAGGTATTATTGGCTATGACTTGATTGACAGTTTGACTCAAGTTGACAAAATAGAATGTAAATGCCACAATTATGATTACTGTTTTATGGCATTTCCAAAGGGATAATCTTGATTGATTTTCTCAAATGATGTGCCCAGGGGCTTAGGGTGAACTTTTAAGAAAATTGCAAAATGCATTAGGGAGAAAAAGCCAGGAAAGTTGCACCAAAGGATTTTTTTTTCTATCATGGCAATACAACTGCTCATTCTGTGGGAGAAGAAAGGAGTGTTCTCCAAGAATTTTTTGGGGAAATTTTACCCCATTCACCTTAGAGCCCTGATCTTGGCCATTTGGTATTTTTGTTCTCCTAACGCAAAGAACATTTAAAAAGAACACGGTTGGATCCTTTGAGGATGCCAAACTCCTGTTTTGATGTGCTCAAAGCAAAGAGTACATCATTCTATGGGAAGAGTTAGACAGATGAAATCACCAACTTCAGAAGTGCATAGACCAAGGTGGAGGATGTGCCAATAAGTAATTGTATCACATTTCGATATTTTACTTAAATAATTTTTTCGAAAAATTTTGACAATAGTTTTCTGAATTAGCCTTATCTATTAAGGCATGGTTGTATAGGATAAATTCCATACAAGTTAAGCAAAAGGCAGAGGTTTAAAATTCTAGCTCTGTCACTATTATTTAGGTGACTTTGACCAAATGAGTTTGCTCAGTTGCAAAATGTGAGGCATATAACTATCAGTTCAACTCTGCCTTTTATGACTATTAAGTCACAATATATCAAAGCTTAAAAGGAAGTGCTATTTTCTCAGTGACACAGATGATGGGTTTTTGAAAGGTAGTGTCTTATGTTCAATAAAATTAGGTAATAGTTACATCACTCTCTTGGGAAGAGTAAATAAGATAACATGAATCTAAAGTGTTTCATAAACTGAAGTGCTGATCTCTTATTTTATAACAGGAATTCTTCAAACTGTTTATTTTTCTGAATTTTATGAAGAGATTAGAAAACAGACTAAAATAATACAAGTGGGGTGGATTTCTATGATGGCAGAAATAATATGAACAAAATATTTCATAAATTTCAACAGTCGTAGATGTTCACCAGTTGTAGAACGAGGGTAAGTTGTAGAGAATAAGTCTAGATCATAGGTCACCAAAATTTTGGGGTCACCTGCCCTTTTTTCAGGAAAAAATTCTCTGAGCCCCCTGGCAATGACAAAATTGTACTATATGCTTCAAAATGTAGGCTAATGTGTAGTTATTTGCTTTTGCAGCCCCTGGATTGTTGCATTATTCCCCAAGGACTGCTTTGGGTAACAACGATCTAGATAATGATGTTCAGATAGTGTGGCAAAGCTGGTATGTGCATTAAGTATCAGCTAATTTTATGAATTAGAAGGAAATATAGTAATAATCAAGTCCACATTTTCTACAGGAAGAGACTTAAACTCAGAGAACTCATAGATCCTTCCCATGCTCTCAAGACAACTAGTTAAAAACTGCAAAATAAATGTTCGTTATTTTGTATTACAAAGACCCAGTTTCAGTCATCATTCAATTTTCATTCAACCTATATTTAATAGGTACTTAATATGTGCCAAAGGAACCGTTTGCTGTAGTGGTTATGAGTTGGGCTGTGGTCTGCGTGGTCCACAGTTTGAAACCACCAGCACCTCAGCAGGAGAATGACTGGGTTTTCTACTCCAGTAAACAGTTAGAGTCTCAGAAACTGACAGAGGTCACTATGAGTCAGTATTGATTCAATAGCAGTAAATGATATGCAACAAGCTAATTTTTCGTCTTATTTTCTGAACTTGAATACCCTGGAAGCAATGCTGTTGTGTGTGTGTGTGTGTGTGTGTGTGTGTGTTCTTAAACCTTCAAAGAATCAAAATCAAGACATGATGCAAACCTGAGGAAAGACAATCTGATATTTTAGACCCTAAAATATCCTCAAACTTTTTAAACAGGGGGCCAGTTCACTATCTGTCAGACCGTTGGAGGGCCAGACTGCAGTTAGAAAAAAAAAAGTTATGAACAAATTCACTGTGGGCCCAGGATGAGATGACTGCTAAACAGAACAGCAACGGTGGCAAAAAGCAGGCCGGATTAATGCCTTCAGCGGGCCACATGTGGCTTGTGGGTCATAGGTTGAGGACCCCTGTTTTAGGAAGTGGGAGTGAGGATGAGGAAGGTAGGAAAATTTGCTTGTTTCCAGAGAAGAAAAGTCCTCTAGGTGCTATGATTAGATGGGACATAGCCTTTATTAAACTCCTTGGCTTTTGTTTTATCTTTTTGTTGTTGTTGTTAGGTTTCATTTAATATTTTTCATTAACCTTTTAAAATTCTTTCTTATAACCTAATCTAGTTTGTGCACATCTTTTATTCTTATTTAAATATTAACTGTATGAAATCATAAACTATATCAGTATATCTTTAAAAAATAACTATTCAACAATTCAAACCACTCATCGACCTCTCTTCCTTTCTTGTGTTTCCCCCCCAAAAAATTTTCATTTTAATAGGACATAGACATCATACCATTAATTAGTTCAGCTATTTGAAGCAGGGTTGTACAATCAGTACCACAATGAGTTTCATTGTTCATACCGGCTCAGGCCATCTCCACCTTCTGGTTCTTGAACCTTTGTATTCTATTACCTCCTTGCCCTCACCACTCCCTTTCCAATAACCCATAATGCATCAAACTTCACAGACCCAGGTCAAATTCCAAGTTTTATTTTCTTGATCACCCCAGTTCAGATTTTATCCCTCTTCCTGGTAAATCATACTGCACTAACTGTATATGTTATGTGACATTTATTTGACTTCCTGCTCCTGCACATAGTGATTTTTGTCAACCAGAAGTAAGTTTTTTTTTGTGAGTAAAAGACTTCATAATTTTCTGAGTTGGAATACAGATCTGACTGACTCCTAATTAAGTGACTGTAGGTCAATTACAAGGCATGGCATTAGGCTTATAAAATAACCATAATTCTTCAAAATTTTCAAAGAGAGTTTTTATGTATTTCAGGCATGAGAAGACATGCTGAATATTTTTATGCTTAGTTTGTTCATAATTAAGTCTCAAAATGACATTGATAAATAGTAACTGTTGTTATTAGGTGTCATCAAGTCCTACAGGATTAAACAACCCAGAGTTCAAAGACATCCTCATAATCGATGCTATCTTTAGACTATTTCTGAAGTTATACTATCAACTCATATCCTTGAAGGCTTGAAGGTAATCATCCCCCAACCCCACCCCACTAATCCTTTATCTCACCATACATGATGTACTTCTATGAGGACTTATCCCTTTTAACTATGTGGCCAAAGTACATGAGATGAAGTTTCACCATCCTAACTTCTAAGTAGCATTCTGGCTATACTTCTAAGACATATTTATTATTCTTCCAGTAATCTATGTGCCCCCCCAGTAGTGTATGTTATATCTAATATTCTTTACAAAGCCATAATTCAAATGCATGTATTTATTTTAGTCTTCCGTTTTTATTGTCTAAAGCTTAAAACTTCAAAAAACATAATTTGCAGGTTTGCCCAATGAATTATACAATTTGATTTCTTAACTGATGCTTCCATGAGTATTGATTGTGGATCCAAATAAAATGAAATCTCTGAAAACATTAACCTTTTCTCCATTTATCATTATGTTACCTATTGGTTCAGTTGTGAGAATTTTGGTTTTATTGACATTAAGATGTAATTCATATTGAAGGTTGCCATCTCTGATCTTCATCAGCAAGGGCTCCAAATTTTCCTAACCTAGCAAGAAGGTTTTGTCAACCGTATATTGAAAATTGTTAATAAACCTTACACTAAATCTGATACAATACTCCTTTTTTTATACTCAAGCTATTTGATTATTTGCCCAGCATACAGGCTGAACAACTATGGTGAGAGGATACAACCTGATGTACAGATTTTTTTATTTTAAACCACGTAGTATTACCTTGTTCAGTTTGCACAACTGTCTCTTTACCTTTCATTGTTCCATCACCCACATTCTTTGATGATGAAACATATATCTGGCAAGATCCTAGTTGAGAATTAGTTTAGTTATTCTTAGGTTCTCATATCAGGTATTGATTATTTATTGGTGAAAACTGTGTAAATATCTGGAAACACAAAGCTTCACAGAACTTTCTTGATCCATGTGCAGGTTCTGCATGAGTGCAATGGAGTGTTCTGGAATTTCCGTTCTTCTTGAGACTATCCCTACTCTGTTATGATATGCACTGTGGAATGGCTTTTCATAGTCAATAAAAGTCAACTTAACATTGCTCTAGTATTCTCTGCATTCAGCCAAGATTCATTTGACATGAGCAAATGCCTTGTTCTAGGCATCATATCCCAGCAGGGAAATAGTTAAAGTACAATCACTTCAAGTCCCAATTTCAGCTTAATTTGACAGCAGAATACACTGAAAATGTGACTTAATTAAATAATTTCTTATATAAAATACCTCTATTACAGAAGAATGATCTAACTTTTTCCATAATACAAGAGAAGGTAAAAGGATTATTTTAGCTAGTTAACATTCTTAAACATGCCATATTTTAGATATTCCTGTCTCTGAACAAATGATTTTCCATGTAAAAGAAAGTTTCACCTGTTGCCATTTTTATTCCTGACAAGTTGGCTTACTGTAAAACTCTAAGAACCTATGTGGTGATATTAAGTACACTTTTTTATTTAAATATAAATAGCAAAATATAAGTAAACAAGAACAGATAGTGTTTTCTAAGTTGATTATACATAACCTATGTGCCATTTCATAGGCCTCGATTCAATGTCACTCTACCTTTTATAGTTTTTTAGTTATAAATACATATTAATTTGTTTTAAGTAGTTCAAAATAGTTTAATGTGTTACACATTTTCAGGAAAACTTACTTGACAACACACAAAATTTTGTGCTCTATTTGCATTCTTAGCACGGTTTACTTTGAGTTTTTATAATCTGCCTAAGCATCTTTCTCTCCAAGATGCAAATCAAAACACACCAAACCCACTGTGGTCAAGCTAATTCTAACTCATAGTAAGCCCACAGGACACCGGAGAACTGCTCCATTGGGGCTGGGGTTGCCAATAGAAGCAGAATGCTACACATCTCTTCCAAGGAGCCCCTGGAAGATATGAATTACTGACATTTAAGGCAGGTGCTGAGCACTTAACTGCTGTGCCACTAGGCTGTTCAAGATGCAAATTCACAGGTAATGATCGTTTAAGAGCACCTTTGTGGCCTCCTTTAAAATCCATGTACAAAATATAGATAATGCTTTGGATGTTTTCCCACTATCATTTTTTTTTCAATCAAAGAATGTTTTCTGATACTTTATTTATCAATGTGCCAAGATGCCTACTTTACAAAGGATATTCTGAAATATGTAGGGAACCCTTTGGTGGTGTGCCAAGTAGTGCAAAATTCATATATGACAACAACAAAGTATCCCAGTCTGACAAAGGGAGCAAACTGAACTCAGTAAATTTGTCAATAAGTACTTACTAGGTTGTCATGATATGCATAGTAATGGAGGCTAAATCTGTGCCCTCCATGCCCTAACCTTGTATGCTTTTCAACAGTTAGCAATCATTTATTAGATACCGTTTACATGCTACACATAGAATGCAAGGGATACAAAATCCTAAACATAAGGGATACAATGATGACTAGAACCCAAGGTAAGTGCTTGAGAACATCAAAGTAGGATAGTAACATATAGGCAAATAGGTGTCTGTGGTAGTTAGATAATTTCATGTCAACTTGATAAACAAGTGTTAGGGTGGAGTCTAGCCTGTCAATCAGGCCACCACCTGATGGTGACTCCCTGTGACCTTCCATGAGGATTCTGGGAAATTTCTCTCTCTTCCTCCCTAAAGCTGGGCCACACACTCTCTCTCTGCTTTACCTTCCTGCTGAGGAGCCACACTTAGAGAGCCGGAAGAGCCACCTGGAGGCACAGCACAGTGCTGGGATGCTTCCACCGACTTTGGATCCACAAGACTTTTCACCCACCGGTCTATGATTTTCCTGCATTTGGCATCATTACATGTGCTGCATGAATAGCAATTTATGGAAGAGTATTGGACATATGGGACAATATCGGACTTAGGGACTTGATCTGGACTGGACTGGGATGTTTTTTCAATAAACAATTGCTCTTGGATATAAAGCTCTCTCTTACACACATATGAATGTCTCTGGATTTGTTTCTCAAGTCAACCTGGACTGACAAAGTGCCCTAATGTCCTTACTGATAGAACACCACTCAATTGTTGTGACACATAGAGGAAGAAGCTGCTAACTTTCTTTACTATAGTAGATTTTCATAATATTTTCTGGTCACATTGGAAATTTTTTTTATTGTGTTGAAAATTTCCACTCTGTATATGACTTCTCTTAAAGTCAGAAACTTATTTTATCATTTTTTTGACACCTTCGGCCCAGGTATGTCCAATTTCCTTCTGCTAACATATGCCTCTTTAAAAACTTGATTCTATAGAGAGTGAGGTGAAGAAAACAGTGTCACAAGGAAGGAGACAAATCCAGTTTTCAGTGGTCTCAGTGATAGAATCTTGCCAATATTTCAGAGTGATCAATGAAAATGTGAGCAATGACAATCACAGACTGTCTTTAGGATATAACTTAGGCTTTGTTCATAAGTCTGTCTATTAACATCTTCCCAGATGTTAATCCCCTAATAAATATCTCATTTGTGTAGTAAATGTATAGTATATGACTATGTGACTATATGATTATGTATAGTAAATGACTAAAAGGTTTTGAGAATTCGCTATGCACTTGTCACTGTGTTGAGATCTTTTTATACATTTTCTCATTCAAGTATTACAAAATCCAAATAAGGTATTTTTCTAAACTCAATTTTACAGATAAGGAGATGAAGACCTGGAGGCAATAATTAGCTTGTGTTGCCTCATGTGCTATACATGCCAAAAAGTTTGATTTGTGCCAAAGAGATCTGTGAGCCCTACGGAATACTAAGGATCAAAACTAAGTTACAGAACAGAAGGAGAAAAGAAACTGGTGGGAAAAGGCAGAGTCAGCAACCTTGTGTAAATTTGGGTGGCAATAAGTCTGGTCTTATGAGACTGCTGTGGACAAAACAATAGTATCCATAAACAAAGACAAATCAAGCTCATTCCATCAAGCTGCTGCTAACTCATACTGACTCTACAGTTTAGTTTTATTAGACTGTAAACACTTGGTAAGCTGACCATCCCAATTACCATGAAGGGCCAGTGTCTGGTAGAAAGGTCACAAGAACCCTCTAAAGTTATGAACCCGCGTCTTAGAAACCATTTAATGTAGAATATTGAGGTTTGGATTTTATTCTCTTTGGAGATCTATTAATCACTCTAATATTCCCCTTTGCATGATTTAGTGCAGCACTTGCTCCTACTTTTGCCGACCTTATACATATTGGTAGTAGATATTCCAAGATAACTATAAAATGTAGGAAAGGAAACCTGGGTATGATGAACATTCTGCATGACTCAGAACATTTGATTTTCTTGCCATAATTGGCTTGGATTTTCATAGGTTTTAGATCCTCAGCTTTCATTAGTGGCTTTCTCCTTAGTTCTTCACTGATGGTTCCAGCAAATATTTTTATAAGTAATAATATAATGAAAGATCATTGTAGACTGAAGCAGTCGAAAAACTTATAAGTAGTACAACAAGGGTCATAGTTATAAATTTCAATCAAGGACTATCAACTTCTCTCTCTCTATTTCTTACAGGGGGCTCTCTCTCATTAGATTTATCCAAGAAAACAGGAGATCAAGGGCATCATCTTATATATAAGCAACTTTTATCCATATGGTTAGGTGACAAATTAATTTTGTATGTTAGAAGATAGATAGTTTTCTTTGTTGTGTAAGTTGGTTGCTTGAACCTTTCATTCAGAATGATTTTGTCTTCATTTTGCATCACAATGCTATTTTTTTTGGTAAATTATGCCACACTTGCTGCTTTAGAATGGGAAGAAATGCGAACAATATATGGGAGAGTCCTCGACAAGTTGGCTTAAGACAATGGCCACAACAGTGGACTCAAACATAAGAATGATTATGTGGATGACATACGACTGAGCAATGTTTCATTATGTTGTAGACAGGTCTCATATGAGTCAGAATTGACTTGATGCCATCTACAATATAGATAGAGAGGTAGAGGGAGAGAGAGGTGGAGACAGGAAGAGAAACACAGAGAGAAATATGCTTCAAGAAAAAGGATCACACAGTTGTAGGAGCAGGTAAGTCAAATTCAGGCAGGTCTTAGGTCCATGAGTTAGATGTTAATCTGGGAGCTTCTCCTAACTCAAAAACTTCAAAGGTTTATGACCTGAGCATGGGAAGGAACACCAGGAAGTGACAGCTGCAAAAGCAGATGAATCCAAGGTCAGCAAGTCAGCAAGTGACTGGAGAAGTAACTGAATCAAGGTTACTTAGCAGGCTAGTGGCTCCTGCGATTGCCAGGTAATATTGCATGTCCTTGTCTCAAACCCGAAGGCTCAGAGGTTGATGAGTCAGGGACAGTATCCAGACCCAGCAAAAATCAAGTGTTTCTATAGCATTCACTTATATACAAAGTAGGCCAAAACGCTGAGTAAACTTCCTATCAAGTGCATCAGGAATGTGGCCCTAGTGAAGGAGTTGCTTTATACTTCTTTCTCTTTCTAAAATATGGAATGCTTCATGTGTGTCATCCTTGTGCACAGGCGATGCAAATCTTCTCTATATCATTCCAATTTTACTATATATGCTGCTAAAGTGAGCACCACCTTAATATTTTTAAAATGACTTGGCTGCTCACAGCAGATCCCATTATAGAATAGATTACATTGTGGTGCTTCATATCACTGAGAATCCTGGCTCAACCAAGTTGACACAAAACCTGATTATCACATAATTCGGCCCTCTTCACTTACGAATTTCCCTTCACTTACGAATTTCTGTCTTTAGATAGTAACTGTGGTTTTATTACTTGCATATATATATTTGCAGATTAGTATTCCACTCAGTAATTTACAGTTTTCTGAAACTGATTGCAATTACTCTCACTAATCTTGTTTTCATTCTTCTGTAAGAATGTTCTGTTTAAATAATTATGTTTATAGCAAATGATATTTAAGATTCTATAGGTTCTTGATGCATCATTTATAAATTTTTAATTTCATTGTACTCTCTAGGTAATACTTGCTGGAAGGTGCTGATTTTGTGCACAACAAAGCAAATCACTGCCCAGTCATGTTCCAGCTTCACAGTTGTCATGACAGAGACAGTCATTGTGTCAAAGCATCTCATTGACTCTTTTCTGTTGTGTTGACTCTCTACTTTACCAAACCTGTAGCCTTTTTTCAGAAACTTGTCCCTCGTGGTAACGCTTTGAAGGAGCATATTGACCACATGTCCACATAGTATTTGTGAGGTGTAAAAAAGGTTAAGGAGGCATTTTTTAAAGTAAAAATATGAGAGGGATAATTTGTGTTGAATTTATATGACAACATTGAGAAATAGACTATTGTAGACAATAGAAAATCTGGTATCTTCTCTATGTTTCCAAAGAGGTCTGAGCTTTTACTTTGGTAGTGCTTAGCTCTCTCATCTACAAAATAATACACTTTAATAGGTGATTTCTAAAGCTACTGTTGTGTCTATTTTTTTCTGTTTTTTTCATATCAAAGGATGTAGTTGATGCTGGAAATTACTTCAGAAATTTTTCTTCTCCTATTGAATGATAAAATGTTAGTAGAAATTGTATCTACAAAGACAAAAGATGAGCCAAATTAAAAAAATTGTAATATGGATACTTTTAAATTTGAATATGATTCTAGTCAGTGATAAAGGAGCAATAAAAGAACATGTCTACAAGGAAGTTTAGTGTCACCAGTCCCAGGGAGTATAAATTGGGCAATTGAGACATGTGCTTGGAATGCAGGAAAATTGCTGGCCTCACAAAGTGATGAGGTGGGTGGCAGTATGAGAGCCATTAACAAGATGTATGATGACATAAAACAACAAGAGTTCAGCACTTGGGTGAAGAACTGTTAT
Source organism: Nesogale talazaci (assembly GCA_004026705.1). Taxonomy (NCBI): domain Eukaryota; kingdom Metazoa; phylum Chordata; class Mammalia; order Afrosoricida; family Tenrecidae; genus Nesogale; species Nesogale talazaci. The sequence goes on from PVJH01030418.1 coordinate 19,653, forward strand.
TGAAAGCATAAGATGATTTTCTTAGCTCAGCCATGATTTCTTAACACCCACCAGAATGAAAGAGGAATAGGAGGAGATAGTCTTGCTAATGTTCACGTATGAAAAAGTCTCTATGAAGGTGAGCAGGGGTCATATTTCGTATGAGAATCATTTTGAAAATTCTTTCCATGGAGGAGAAAAAATTTGATGTTCATGAGAAGGCAAGGAAATCACTTCCTTTGATTATAAGATAGATTGCTTAAGAGATGAAGGCAATTTGGATATAGCTGTCTCTCCCATATGTGTGTGTGTGTGTGTGTGTGTGTGTATTTTTGAGGAGAAACTGTCAGGGAGTGGTTAAAATTCATTTCCCAAATTTACACAAGAGTCTTTAAAGTTTGTGCAAGATCTCTGAAGTCTGTACAAATTAAATGGATTGGATTTTAGAAGAATCAAATTCTTGCGTCCTTTCAAAATTAAATAATGATATGGGGATTCTGGAAAAGTAGTAGAGAGAGGATAGTTCTTTTTTTTGGAGGAGGCATCACTGCCCTCTGGTGGTCATGTGAGCTACTCAGTGCTGCTCCTGATAGCCGCTGCTAGATTTGAACTGCCAAGCCCACGGGCCGCAGTCCCGCATTCAACCACTTATGCCACTGGGGCTCAGCCTGAGAGGATAGTTCTTAAAGATATTTAAATCTACACGGGATACAAACATAGACATTAGATAGAAAAGTCAGAATAAAAAGACAAAGTCCACTATAAAACTAAGTGTGATGGTTAGGGCTTACGTCAACTAGACACTCCTGCGTAAGGAAAGAGGATCACAAAATATCAGTCAAGTCACAGCCTGACAATAGCTCCTTAGGGATGTGACCTTTCGTAGAACAGAGCGGCTGGCACATGGTCCTTTTCCTTCTGCTGGAGTTAGATCTTGCATCTGGTTTCTTTTCTACTGCTGGTTCACCTACCAATCCCAGGAGTCATCATGGATCACCAACATGGATTAATCTGGGCCTCATGTGTGTCCATTTACTTTTGTCTGAATTTATCAGTCTGTGCCATCCACCACTTGTTTTTTCTCATCCTGCTTCCTGTTAATCAGTTTCCATGAGTGAGTAGATGCCCTACTTTAACTGGACTAGATTTACTCTGGCTAAAAGTCAAGAAAATCAGAAAGATGCTTACTTGTGCTTCATTGACTAAGCAAAGACATTCAACTGTATAGATAAGAACAAACTACGGAGAGCCTTAAGAATGGGCATTCCAGAACACTTCTTTGTGCTCACATGGCACTTGTACATCGATCAGGAGGCAATTGTGTGAGGAGAACTAGAGACTATTATTTGGTTTGAAATCAGGAAAGGTGCATGCCAGGTTTGTATCTGCTCCCCATACTTATTCAATCTGTATTCTAAGAAAATAACCAGGGAAATTGGATTATATGAAGAAGCTTGCAGCATCATGCTTAGAGGAAACCTATCAGCAACCTGCCACATTCAGAGGACATAACTTTACTGTCTAAAAGTGAGGAGGACTTGAATCACTTGCTGATGAAGATCAAGGATTGCAACTCAGTGTAAAGAAAACCAAAATTCTCATAAGTGGATCATCAGGTTAAATCCTGATAAAGGGAGAAAAGATTAACATTGCCAAACTTGCACCCAAACACAAGAAAATATATGAATAAAAAATAAAGAGAACATTGACACACATGAAAAAAATTAAATAAGAGATTGCCATTGTTAAGGATTTCATCTTGCTTGGATCCAGAATAAATGCTCATGGAGGCACTAGTCAAGAGATCAACAACTCACGGCATTAGGTCAATCTGTCACAAAAGGTCTCTTTAAAGTGTTGAAAAGCAAGCGCATTACTTTGAAGACACAGGTGCTCTGAACTAAACTATGGTATTTTAAAATAAATCATTTTATTAGTGGCTCAGATTACTCTTATTACAATACATATACAAACCCATTCTGTCCAGAACATTTGTTATCATCATTTTCAAAATGTTTCCTTCTACTTGAGCCCTTGGTACCAGCTCACACCATGGTATTTTAAGTCACTTCATATGCACGTGAAAGTTCGACATTGAATAAAGCAGAACAAAGAAAAAACGGATGTCTTTGAACCGCAAGGTTGGTGAAGAATAGCGAACGCTCCATGGACTGTCAGATGACCGAACAGAGCTGTCTTGGAAAGAGTACAGCCAGAATGCTCTTTAGAACATGGGACATGTTATCAGGAAGGAGCAGCCCCTGGAGAAGGACAGCCTGTCTGGTGAAATGGAGGGTTAGTTCTCGGTGAGATAGATTGACATAGGCTGCTGTAATGAGCTCGAACATAAGAACAGTGGTGAAAATGGTGCCGGACCAGGGAGTATTTTATTCTGTTGTACATAGGATTGCTATCAGTTGGGATGGATTCGATGGCATCTCAGGATGACAAAACAGGGCAAGTCTTTTCTTGATATAAACATTTGTTTTTCTGTACAAACACATAAATATCATGGGTTTTACTTCTCTATAGAACCCAACCTAACACACCAAGTGCATAAAAATCTTTACAAATCCTGAGCTAGTATGGGGCAAGGTTGAATCACTACAGGGTACCGTGACGTCAGTGTTGGAGGAATCAGAATGATAAAGATGTAGACATTTGAAAATAAAAGCATCTCCTAACTGAACAACAGATATTTGCTAGAAAGCAAAACAGGATCAATTGAGAACTTCAGCCTAAGTTGGAGTTTTCTTCTTTCTCTTTTCCTTTGATAGCAGGCAAAAGATGTCGGCAGTAAACTTGGGAGTGTAGTAGTCATAGCCTCCTTGAGTTCTCAATACTGACTCCCATACAAGAATGAAAAGAGATATCTGGGAGTAAGTTTTTTTTTAAATGACAGAATAGGAACAATAGAACAGAAGTAAAGAGTCGATTAAGGTAGTCATTAGGAGAATGGAGTCACAAAATTAAGAAAATCAAGGTTACACATTTTAAAAATCACATAAAACAACTGAAAATGAATTTCTAATAGATGTCTCCTTGAGATAATAGAATAGGAAGAAACAAATCTGTAGAAAATATATGAAGAGAATCCCCCAATATTTCAAAAGAGGAGACTACAACTATCCAGGAAGCAGAGAGAACACCAAATAGTTTACTGCTCTCTTCCCCTAAACTAAACAAAACCATAAAAGCACATATCAAAACTTATAGAAGTTACACTATCCAATTTCAAGGAGAGAATTCTGAGAGCAGCTGGAGAGAAAAAAGCAATAACTTACAAATGTAAGCAGGTAAGAATATGCTCAGACCTCTCTGCAGAAATTATGCAGAAAAAAGAAGTATACATTATGAAATTTGAAAGACAAAGAGTGCCAAGCACCTTATATCAAGCTAAGCTATCCATCAAATATGAAAGGGAAACAAAAGTGTTCTCAAACAAGAATATTTTTAGAGAATTTGTAAAAACAAAGCCAGCATTACAAAAAAATAGTTTCAAGATCTTCATGGTCAGAAATCTAGCAACAGTTGCAAGGAAGCATGTGAACATCCACTGGGTGTAACATCATCGAGAAGTCAACACACTGAGAACAGTGTCATAAAAAATCTAGTGGGAAAACAAAGATATGAATGAAATTTCCACATACCCACTCTCCATCCCATCAACCCATCCCCCCAAAAAGGAAGAAAAATATGAAACACAAATCATACAAGATGATAGCGACCAATCTACATTTAGAATTAGTAACACTGAATGTCAATGAACACACCAATTAAAAGACAAAGAGGAACCCACGGGAAACAAGATCCATCAATCTTCTGACTTCAGGAGACACATCTCAAACTCACAGACACAAAGACTGAGAGTCAAGGGACGGTGAAAACTTTACCAAAATAATGGCAATAGAAAAGGGTGGTGACATGTTAATCTCCAACAAAATAGACTTCAAAGTACATGACATAAAGAGATAGAAGAATGGGCAATACATAATGCTAAAAGGATCAACAAACCAGAAAAATATAACCATGACAGACATAAAAAGACCCTCAACCAAAAAAAGTCATCAACTAAATCCTCAAAAAGATGCAAAGAGAAACAACAAGATCAATAATAATAATAATAATAGGGAGCTTCAACACACCATTATCAATGGAAAATAGATTGGGAGGAAAGAAACTCTTTAAAGCAACTGAAGAACTGAATGTAATCAAACAAATTGACCTCCTGGATATTTACAGAGTTTTCTCAACTTACAGAAAAATACACATTCTCCTCAAATGTGCGTAGATGATATTCTAAAATAAACCACATGCTACATACATAAAGCAAGGCTTAACAAATCAAAACCTAAAGATCTTGCAAACCATCCTGTCATACCACAGTGCCATAAAACAGGAAATCAACAATAGAAAGAATAAGAAAATAAAAACAAACGTGCAGATTCGGCAAAACACCACTCAAAAAATAAGACTTGGAATTATTCCAATAAGAAATGAAATTAGAAAGCTCCTAAAAAATGAGAAAGATAACACATCATACTGAAACCTATGTGGCAGAGGAAATTGTCAGAGTCACTTTATTGCAATTAATGCACACATGAAGAAAGCAGAGAAAACTATGTTCAAAACCTCCAACAATTAGAACATTGTCAATAGGATAAACCCTTCAACAGCAAAGGAAAAGAAATCATAAAAATTAGAGCAGAAATAAATGAGCTGGGAAACCTAAAATATGAAAGTGGGGAAAAATATCAAAACACAAGAAGATGCTTCTTTGAAAGAATAAACAAAACTGACAAATTACTAGCACCCTTAAAGCTAATGAAAGAGCTGATGACACGATATAGAATTAGAGATGAAACAGGTGCATAAACAATAGATTCAAGTGAAATAAAATGAATTACTACACAGTATTATGAAAGACTGTGATAACAATTTGATAATCTATAGAGAGGACATGGGCAAATAACTAGAAATCAGCCTCTTTTCAAATTAACACAGATGAACATTAAGGACTTGAATAAACTCAGAGCAAAAGGAGAATTAGATACGGTAATCAATATAGAAAGGGACAGCAAACTCCCATTCTACAAAGTCAGCATAACTCTGATACCCAAACAAGACAAAGAACTCACAAAGATCGAAAACTAAAGACCTTTAACTCTCTTGAACGAGTTCTCTACAAAAACCTG